>JAATLQ010035944.1:0-33610 GCA_013421005.1 Heliconius erato x Heliconius himera | reverse complement strand
TGCTTTGCTGGAAGCAATCCTGTTTACACTGTCCCACAATATTAAACAGACTGTTATTTGTACTGACTCATTAAGCTGCATATTGGCTATAAAGGGAAATCCATTTTATAGTAAATTAAGGTCTTCCATAATTTTAAGGATTCGTGAAGAATTGTACTCATGTTATCTAAAGAGTTTGGATGTTACTTTGGCATGGATTCCAGGGCATTCTGGAATCAGTGGGAATGAATCTGCAGACTTTTGTGCCAAATTAGCCATCCAGTGTGGAACTTTAGATCACTTTTCTATTTCCGCTCAGGATCTGTTGTCTCTTGCACAAACTCATTTGGATATGTCGTGGACTAAATTCTGGGAATTATCAAAATCTTAGAAAGGTAAGTATTATGCCACTTTACAACCCAAAATCCCAAGACGACCTTGGTTTTTTACTCAAAAAAATACTGAACGGAGGGTTATATCAACTATTTGTCGTTTGCGCCTTGGGCATGCATGTACGCCTGTACACCTAGCTAAGATCAGGGTCAGGGACCACTCATTGTGTGAATGTGGCCTGGACGACGGTTCCCCTTCCCATATCCTTTTCTCCTGTCCTAAATTAACTCATCCCTTATATGATGTCCTTCCTTACAAAGTTCCCCGTCCCCTTAATGTTCAATGTCTGTTAATGTTTGTGTTTAGTCCTTTATGTAAATTTCTTTGTAAATATATTAGATACAATAATATTAAGTTATAAACTAACGTATTTGTAAAATTTTATTTATTACTAACCCATGTTTATGTATATACTCTAATTATGTATATTTTTTAATTTTTTAGGTGAAGGCAATATTTTGACTGGACTACTTTTTGACATGCATTCTCCTATTGTGTAATATAGTCTCTTTTTACCGTACAATCTCCTTCGTGTGTTCTCCATACAACGTGACATTGGCGAAGTGATTAGTGCTCAACTGGCACGCTCGAAGCGCCATAAATGAAGAACTGAACTGAACTGAACATTTATAAATCAACTTCACGCTGTATCTCGCACATAACAGAATAGGCAGAGGGAACCTAGTGTTAAAACATTTCGCTCACCACTTTACGCCAAATTTTTCGAGTCATTACGTTTTGAGTGGCGGAACTCAACATCAAGCTTTTTCCCTGGTGCTACAACGAAGAATTTAAAATATTAATAAATAATAATTAATTGCCATGAGTGGGTATGGAATCCACAACCGACGTAATACGTTCAGATCCTTGTGCCTTGGCCTCTATACTCTTAATATGTATGCTTGAAAAGATTTTGAGCTTATTCTAATTACATTTTGTGGATATGTAAAAACGATGTGGATCGATACATGTAATCATGGATCTACATATTACATAATATGTAGATCCATGATTACATGTATCGATCTGTGATCACGTGATTAGAAGTGTGATCGCATGTGTGGTGTGTGGTCACATGTGGGGATCTTTAATCACATGTACATATCATATATAAGTTCACATACGTAATCACACTGTTTCTAAGGAAATTTATGAGCAAAGCCGTTGTGTTAGATTTTTGAAAAAAAAATACTATTTTTTTTTGGAGAAGACAAGACCGACGAGCGAAAGCGTTTCTGAGATATGTGCGTTCAATCTAATAAACTCTTCAACTTTTTTTTTTATTCTTTATTGCACAAAATTTAATACATTAAAAAAATGTTCAATAGGCGGACTTAACGCTAAAAACGCATTTGCTACCAGCCAACCTAAGTCATGTGGGAGCATGAAGTGTGTAGGTGCAAAACAAATAACAAAATATTAATATTCAATTTACATAAGTATATGTAATAAAAACACAATAATATATTATATAATTATATACGTGCTAATATAATATTAAATATATATGATACATACAATATATACGAACTAGTATAAATATAAAATATAAACTACATAATTATATACAACATACCATTATATACATATAAATAAATAATAATAAAAGAGTAGATAGAAAAAAAAATATATAATTTTTAATATTTATATTGTATAAGAAGAAAAATTTGTAGAATTATGCTTACGGTTGTATTGAAAAGGTACACAGCGGCAGTAATCTACCACTTTTCGTAATATGAGTGCAGTCATACATTCTTGATACGAGTTAGCTATAGTGTGTGTATCCTGGAATAGTTATATTATAGGATAATAAAGATTTTTAATTACCGAATTAACCGTCCGTACTCACGGGTAAACTCGAGTTTACAGACTTTTGCTGAGTGCCTAAACGTAGGGTTTCCAATGTATAATACTAAATGTACCATTTTTTTATTCCATAAAAAAATATACATACAATTTTAATATAATATAGAATTTCATTATAACGTACATACATAAAAGCCGTCGCCGTCGTCGTCGCGGCGCAATTCCAATTCAGGGAAATGAAATATTAAATATTTTTATTTACCTCGCTCTGGTAACAAGACAAGGCGCAGGGTTGAGTTTTGATCCCGCACACGAAATTTCTCTAGAATTCGACAATAGGTTCCGTCTGCCTACCCTGCTATGTGTTGCTAAAGTTTATAAGTTAAATGTTAGGTGGCTACTTACACTTGGCAAAAAACACTTGCGATTTAATAGTGACAAAGCTTTTACATCGTCAGATGAATCAATAATCCATACATCTACAGTTACATCAAAAAATGTAGCTGCAGTTAATGTTATAGGACTATCTAAGAGAGTTAAATTATCTTCTTTATCGAATACGTAGAGCTGAAAATAAGTTTATAAAAAAAGGAAAGGTACATTTAAAAAAATAAATTGGGAAAATGTTTTAGTTTCATTTTCTCGCTATAGTAATAAAATCAAGCACGGCGTTGAGTTATGTCACTCAACGAAAATTGGGAGGAAAGCGGAAAACGGTCTGTCTTAACTGCAGGTTACTCTGCCTACTCTGCTATGCGGGGAAATGCGTGAAAGTTCTATTTCATAATTATACTTACAGAGAGAAAACTTTCATTGGAGTTTCCATTAGCTATAACTTTTTCACTGTTCACTATCACTTCTAAACCTTCCGATATTTCTATTCCAGTACGAAAAATAGTATTATTTTCTGAGCGTTCCCTTAAAATAAATGATAAATATATACGTAATATCAAGTATAATAAATATCTTAATGAAATAAAAATTTATATAATATATATTTTTTATTTACAAAACAAAACAGAACAACTGCACCTTTTTTCCGTTAAGCAGAGTAAACGCAGGAAACCTAGCGTTAAGATACTTCGTTCCCAATATGATCTCATTGAGAGAAACCTAATGCAACATGTTTCCATTTGCGATTCGTTGTTGAAACGTAAAAATTCCGAACCATTTTCTAAATAGTTGATTACGTATGATGTAAAATGGGTGACTTACAATAAGAATGTGCGTAAAAGATCATGGGCAAAGCATGGACAAGCCCCACAGACTGTGGGAAAGCCCGGCCTGACTCGGAACAAAGTGATGTCATGTGGTGGGCTACTTTTCAGACTTTTTTAATAAAAAAAATCTCAATATTCCTACAGGCATGGGACATGGCACTACCATAAGTCATCGATAAAAACGGCACATATATATTATAAACAAATAAATAATTATACCAAAAAAAATGTTCTCCTTTGTATGAACAATACGAAAATACTTTTACCCCGACCTTATATAATAACTCTTCCAGTGCGAGGCTTTCCACAAAAGTAATTGAAAATATACCATGAAAATAATTTCTATCTATATATATAACAAAATTGATACTAATAGCTGCCTGAACAAATATATATAAAAGATATATAAGAAATTCTATTATTGGCATGTATCGAAGCAAAAAACCCAAACAATATTTTTTAAAATTGTTTAGATAAATAGTAAAATAATAAAGAAATTGTTAGATAAATTACCTTAAGTAGTCGATATCGAACTGGCAACAATATCCGACGATTGTGAAGACACTACGGAACATTAAAGTGCAATTCGTTGGTCTCGATCTCCATAGACACTCTTGTATTAAAACTTCACAAGGTTTCTTTAGCTTTAAATTAAATTAAATTAAATTAGCTTCACGCTGTATCCCGCACACAGCAGGGTAGGCAGAGGGAACCTAGTGTTAAGACACTCCGTTCCCCACTTTCTGCCGAATTCTGGAGGCATTGCGTGTTGAGGGGCAGAACTCAACGCCGCGCTTAACCTCGACACCAGAGCGAAGAAATGGAAATATAAATTTAAGTAAATAATTCATCTCCTCGAGTGGGAATCGAACCCAGAACCAGTCGGTTTTGCAGTCACACCTCGTGCCGCTGCGCCACGACCGGCCTCTTTTTTCTTTAGCTTTAATGTTAGAAAATAATGTTATTTACAATTATGATAAATATATAGCAAAAGATTTTTTGTCCCGTATCTCTCGTGATCTCTGGGATAGGCCAAGAGGAAATTGTCAGTGCATGTCTTGCCGATTTCAAAGTTTTCACTGCACTTTTCTTTACTGACTTTAAGACGTAAAATGGAATTTTTCCTCATGATTCCATTTATAATTTGAGAAATCTTTTCTTATTGCTCCCCTAGACTCCCTAACTCTCCCTACAAAATTTTTACTTTCAAAAATCCAGTAGTTTCGTATGTGCACTAAAGATGACTCTTTATTGCAATGTTATGTATATTTTGATGTAATCAAATCGAAAATATATATAATTAACATACGTGTTTCTATGTAATAGAGATTATGGTAGCATATGTAAGAATTATTAAAATATTTGTGTAACGTCGAGGTCATCATGGCGTAGCGGCACAATGTCTGACTGTAAGCGCGACGGTTGTAGGTTCTATTCCCTCTTTGGAGAAGGAATCATTTTCAGTTAATTCAATCGAAAGTTAAAGAGAATATAGAGAACAAAGTATCTTTACACTATACTCCCTTTGTTTACCCTGCTATATCCGTTATACAACTTGAGGCTAATAACGACCCAAAGAACTATAACATACAATCAGCTTCCCAATCAAAGGTAAAAGAACACTTAATTATGACAAACCATGTTTAACAAATCTTCATATTTATAGCCCAGATCTCTTAAAGTAACGTGAATTTTCTTAACACTATCGTCTTGAACGTACTCCTTATTTTTTACTTCAGTAAAACTTGTATAGAAATTTGCTATGCCTTTATCATTATATCCGCGTAGCTTTCTGAAAATACAATCAATTTGAAATAATATTGTTACGTTTATTGTTTTTCTTGTTAGTTACGGTTCGATTTGAACCGTGCCTGTTAAAAATATTCTTATTTGAGAAACAATGAGAGCATTCATACATGCCGTTCCGGTCAAGTCCTGATCCAATCATGCGTATTTGAATATTTCTCATACAAGAATATTAGATCGGACCAAGAACGAATCTTGTCCTATACTATAGCTTGAATCTTTCCTTATTCTGTAAACTTACGATACATATTGTATACCACTGTAGTTCTACGATTTGGTATATGATTAGTAGGTGTGTGAAGTTCTTTTATTTCCTGGAACTCTGGTGTATGTAGTAGTGAACGAAAAAAATAATCAAGACTCGACTGTGCGTTTATTTAACATATCACACCAAAACATCCCAGAGGGTTCAATAAAGACTGTTGCAGCTGCGGTCTGGCAGGAATTCACGTGTAGGTGCGGGACGGTGCCCTTGTGCTTTCTTTCTTTTATTATAACTAACACACAGTTATAGTTTAAAGGAATATAGGACGTGCTCTTGGCTTTTCTTCAGAGGCCTTATGACAATGCAATATTAGCGAGTTGCCAGTTATTTAATAAATAACCTTCTGATGACAAATATCTTATTAGAACGATACCTTCTGATGGCATTATTTAAAACTCATGTATTGCAAAAATAACTTTCTTAACACTGTTTGCTGAATCTCTTAAAGGTTTTTGCGTTAGACATGATTACAATAATAAAAGATTCTAACCGCAGACATATGACGAGCCAAAGCATTATTCATAAAATAACATTTTTAAAGGTGTTTGGGAATCAGTTACAGTTTATACGTCTCGCTGTGCTCAGCCAGCGGAGGCCGTATTTTAATGTTCAATATCTCAGTCATTTTTGAAGATAAAAAAAATAAAAACAGATTCTGTTTTATTGAGTTTCATATTTTTTATGTATACTGATAGTAAAAAACGTTTTAAACCACTGATGAAATCCTCTCGAGCACCCACGCATGTGAGTGCAGTTGCATCGAATACGTAATTCTTTTATGGGACAATGTGTACGCTTTTACAATAGAATCCCAGAAAACGTCAGAGAATTTTCTATATCACACTTTAAAAAAATTGTGAAAAGACGTTTGTGTGGTTAAGGTACCAAATTAATGATTTTGTAAATGATAACACGCCTTGGGAATGAAATGCTCGCTCCAGTTTGTTTCAAAGGTATCATTGTCACAGATAATTAAATATGTATTTGTTTAAAATTGATTTTAAAATAATAGATCCCGCCTCGTTTCTTGCGCCGGTTCTTCTCAAGTCTGAGGCATTAACTTTAGTGAACTGATGGTAAATTATTTGACGTTCAAAAAATGAAGCGTGTAACTTCTTATTTTGAATAAAATTATTTGAATTTGTGATGTTGACAAATGCAGCATAATAAATAAATATAGCAAGCATGCGGGCGAAGCCGCGAATGAGCCGTTAGTATTACATAAAATCTCTGTCGTGGTTATGATTGATTTACAACAAACCATTTATGACTGTAAAAGTGGAAAATATTACTTTTTTTATTTTTTCAAATTTAATATACTATGCTTGAGTGAGCTCAGTTATCTTGGCTCCGGCTACAACATTAATTTGGGGGAGAAATTAATAAACATACTTCCTCGTTGTTGTTGTAAAAAAAATGAGACGTAGGCATGTGACACACAAAGTATCACAAGTATTTCTTAATTTCCCGCTGTAACCAGCCTAATAATAGGGTAATAATAATAGAGTAGAACTAAAATATGTAATAACCTTTAAAACATAAACTTCTTACAGTTTTTTTCACATTCTTTTAAAATTGAGATATAAAAAATTCTTTTTCGTTTTCTGGGGTCCTATTGTAAAAGCGGACACATTGTCCCATAAAAGAATTATGGAATCGATGCAACCGAGTTACAGATGAATTAAGTTTAAGCCTATTTCTGGTATTAATATTATGAACATCATCAATTTTGCTAAAAAAACAATTGAAAGATACAGATTTATACTGCAAATTTTTGAAATTCGCCATGAAATCAAACCTATAGAGTAATTTCCGCGAATTCAAAATTTTATAATTTGGTACAAAGCAACGTCTCATAGCATAGGTGACAAAAAAAATCGAAAAGTAAAAAAAAAAGTGTAGTTCATTTTGTACAAAATTAATGCATACTTAAATTTGTAAGTTTCAAACTGTACCTCCCGTTGACATATAATCCAGAATTTGGTACGTAACCCTCGGTACGCGAGTCTGCCTCGTGTTTGACCAGTTTTTTTTTTATATATCAATAATTAGGATTTTCAACAACAACTTCAATATTTAAACAATAATAATGACTAAATTAATTTTCGAATTCAATGTACCAGCATTGCTTGAGATATTTTCTTAATTAGTTGACTTGTATGAATTGAAATACATACAAGTTTTGTCACAAGAAAAAGAACCAACAAATTACACAAGTTGTCATTAATAGATTCTTTAAAAATATATATGTTACTATACATAATCAAAATTATTTGAAAGTAAACGTTGTTTAGAAATAACTTTTTATCAATAGCCGAAACCGAAATATTATCTCTGTATCGTAATCCGAAATGTTACATCCGTAACAACCCTGATACATTACAATAGATATACAAAAGGAAAAGGCACTGACTGATTTATATAATGAAGGCTCATCTGGAAATTTTTAATTAAACCACCAAAAGCCTGAAATGAAATTACAAAATATTTAAGAAAAAGCTTATTAGATTGATCGATATTTAAAATTAGTCAATTTTCCTTTAAAAAGAACGAATTTTTAGCGTGATTTAATTAAGTTTGAAGGTTTTTCCTTTTTATACTGAAATTTCAAAGTAGATAAACATATAATTAATTATTTGTTAGCTCTGGTGTCCAGGCAAAGCGCGGCGTTGAGTTCCGTCCGAGCGTGAAGCGGATTTAATTTTAATTTCATCTATGTTCTGTTTAGATTTATGCTATATTCACATAACAGAAGGCCGAGGAAACCTGAAAACCTAGTGTTAAGACTCTCCGATCCCATTAAGCCACATCCGTTCCCCACTTTCCGCCGACTATGTAACATAAAACATATACCTACTCTTTTTTAAAGATCACTTACAGTATCCGCGTGATATTTCCTGTATTTGGTCCGTAAATAGACTCTGGGTCGCATATACTAACCGCAGGAAATGAAATACGGTCGACAGGATAGTGGGTAGATTCTACCTGCCAATAAGAAATTTATATGTTTAAGTAAGCAAATCTCTATGTGTGATATGCGCCCAACAATATGGACTTAGATGGATAAATGTACTGTCAACACTCCTTTTTTACATATAATAAGTAGGTATTTTTATAGATAAGTATTATTTATTGTATTTTTTATATAGAATTAAGTTTCAAATTTTTTTGGAAAGGAAAATTGAAGGTAAATCTCCACTAAATAATAAATAAGTACGTGGCAACAAATTAGTATATAATATATATTGAAGAGTAAAATGTAAATAAAACAGTAACTTCATGTTGTTGTCGTATAATTAATTTCTTTTTTTTCGATTTTAACTAATTTTATAAATATTTCGCGGCTAGGATACTTACTACAGTAAAAGTTGGGTTGTCCACAAATTTCCTCCATATCATATGACTGAGATACCCACACAGACACATACTTGATGCAATTAATACACACCAAAGCAAATGTATCCACCAACTAGATTTGCTATGGAAATAGTAAACACCATGCAGAGTACAATATTTACAAAATTCCTTAAATTTTCTATTTAAATTTTCATATATCTTCTTTCGAAACATTG
The DNA here is from genome assembly GCA_013421005.1 of Heliconius erato x Heliconius himera. NCBI lineage: Eukaryota > Metazoa > Arthropoda > Insecta > Lepidoptera > Nymphalidae > Heliconius > Heliconius erato x Heliconius himera. Next base: position 24,569 of record JAATLQ010035944.1, on the reverse strand, counting down.
CTTTCCTGTAAATATTAAAATGTTAACTCAATCATGAAGCAGGAGCTTCACGCTTTTTCTAATATTTTTTTACATTTCAGATTTTCCTTTATTTGTATTGTAAGATTTTACTTCGACTTAAGTTTTTTAACTGTAGGTCTATGAGAAGTAAAGTTTAGATTTTGATTACGCGGTGAATTGCATACAAAATCAAACAAAAACGATACATAAATGCTCATATCTTTTGTTTGTGTTGTATCTAATACATACAAGCTTAATTTATTGTGTTGTTACGGTTCTGTAAACCGTTAACCTGAATATCTGATATCAATTTCAGACAGATACCTCAACACAATCTCAAGTTGGTCGTGGCTCAATCTTGGTGTCAATGGTCTTGACAGATGGACAGACGGACAACAAAGGGATCCGTTCCGTTTTTTCTTCCTTTTGAGGTACAGAACCCTAAAAACGGATTAATTATTTTAGTTTGGTTATGCATTAAATAAATCGTAATTTAATTGTTTTGAGAATTAATCTGGTTATATTATTTAATACAAAAATGTTTAGGTAAACTATAACGGCGCGTAAACTGAAACCGTACTTTTTCCGACATAAATTCCGATTCCGCAAAAACTTTAATGTAACAATTAAATCATACCATTGATTTTGAAAAGAGTAACTGTTGAGTTTTTGCCTGCTCTTCTCAGCAGAACTGCCTTCCAAACCTATATTAGCTTTTTTGCTTATATGTTCATTCGACGATTCAAAAGTACTTATAATAGTATATTTGAATAAAGAATATTTTGAATTTGATCATAATAAACACCGAGATTTCAAGATTTAGGATCGGGATCGGAATTTACGCGGGAAAAATTGCGCTTGCCGTACGCGCGTACTTACTATCAACTAAATACCGTATAGCTAAATATTTTCTTGAGAAACAATAAATTTTGTGAGTAAAATGAAAATAAATTCCCAAGAGACTTAAATTACTTAAGGCGTCATAGCGCAGTGGTAAAAAGTGTGACTGACTGTGCGTTCGATCCCCACTCGAAGACATTAAATAATTATTAAAATTTATATTACCGTTTGGCGATGTCCGCCACTCAACACGCAATGCTTCCAGAATTCTTCGGAAAGTGAGGAACGGAGTTTCTTAACACTAGGTTGCCTCTGTTCTCTACCTTGCTGTGTGCGGGATACAGCGTACGGCTGATTTATTTTGATTTGATTTTATATTTTAATTTCTTCGCTTTAGTAACAAAGCAAAGCGTGGCATTAAATTACACTCTCAATACGCAATGCCTCGAAATATGGAGAAATGCTAAGTAGTTTTTTCTTTTATAATAACAGAATAATAAAAAATTAAGTACCCTTTTCCATCCAAAGTTTAAATAATAGAGCGTTAATACCAAATAAATTGTAAAGCACTGTAATATTAAATTAATTGTGTTTTTAAAAACTTGTTTAAAGACATTAGTACAGTTGCTTCAAAGTTTGGAGTAAAGCTGTTAACTGTGGAAACTGTAATTACAATTCCATTTGTTGAATTTTTTTTTATATAAAATGTATTGTGACTAACTTGAAGTTGTTTGGAACAATCATTTTGATTTGTTTAAAGTTTTTTTTTATAAATTAATATATACATGAGGCCGTCTTGGCGCAGGAGCACAAGCGTGTGACTGTAAACGCGACGGCCTTAGGTTCGATTCCCACTCGCAGGAATGAGATATTCAATATTTTTATTTCCTCGACGTAAAAAATGTGGTATTATTACAGTACTTTATTCACTTTTAATTCAATTATAAGATTTTATTTAACTAAAGTTACTTTTCACGAGTGACTTTTGACCCCCAATCATCATGTGTAAAGAAAGTCCTGGAAATAATAATTATTCATTCCCTCTAATAGTAATCGTACCCACATCAGTCTCGTTTAGAGTAAAAAGCCGTTTATCTGCACCACGGCGGCTTCTAACAACAGAAATCAAAGTAAAGAGAACTATCACAAATGACCCCAATCTCCCCTTTCCAAAAGACCAATATGAAGCTAAGTGTATACACTATCGTAAATCTATGCCACTTTAGTTTTTGCACTCCTATCTGTATATTGAAAAAGAGCAAATTAAAAATATTTTCAAATAACCAACAAAACAATATAGCCTTCAATGATACTCTGTAAAGATCTCAAGTATTCTTTTGTATTTCAGTAGCAGGTAAAGTAAATTTGAATAAAAAATTATTACGAATTTGGTCCCCTGAGGAAATGAATTGTTTGTAAAACCTTTCATTTGAATTGCCGTGTTAGTGTGTGTGTTAGTCTATTTGAAATCTTCTGTTCTGAAAGCTAAATTTGACACTTTCAAGGCAAAGAGGCAAAGTGGCAATATTGGAGAAGTTTTGCCTGCCAGAGCGGAGAAATGAAACTACGCTATGCTGCAAGTGGTCCTATATGTTAAATATGTAGGGGCCCCTTGTATAGTATGTTTCATGATGTTGCTTTTATTTTTCACACATTTCTGACGTTCACAAAAACAGTATTAAATTTTCTAACAGTTTAAATTTCTTTAGTTTAATATAAATGTATATTTTTCTAAATTTTGCAAAATTTGTTGTTTATTGGCGAAACCAAATAAATGTTGCCATATACTTGTACCATACATAATACCCATTCATTTTATAAATAGCAATAAAATAGAAAATAAAATTTAATGTAATATACAAAACGTGGGAGTACATCATTAGCGTATTCATCATTAAAAATACTTTCTTTGTTTCCTTTTGTTGTGAACATGAAGATTTAAAAAACAATGTTGGAGAATAAATATACTTGAATCACTGGAGGATTAATTACCGTTTATTACGAAATGTGTTTTTAAGTAATTGTCTTGAATCATAATATTATGTTACAGTCAATATTTAGACAGTTGTAGACTTTGTTGTTTGAGTTGTCAAACAACAAAGAATGACTTGTAGGGATATTGCACAAAAGATCTCACTGTCAAAATACAAATTTTTGAAGTTTCTGCTCAAATTCGAGAACGTATGTTAAGTAACAGAACTCAACGCCGCACTTTAATACAATTTTTACTATCGTTACGCTGTATCCCGCACTTACCATTGTAGCCATTAGAACCCCGGGAAACTAGTCTAAATAAGTAGTATTAAGACACTTCGTTCCCAATAAGACATTTTCGTTTCCCACATTCAGCCGAATTCTGGAGGCATTGCGTGTTGAGTGGCGGGACTCAACGCCGTCTTTACTTCTTACTTTGCGTACTTAGGTTTTTGTAATCCGATCAACATTCTGATTGTCACGTCTGAGAGGATTTTGCCATACATGTCAGATAAAAGTAAATTATTTATGTATTTGGATAGAATATTGGTAGCTAGGGGATATATTGAATTGAAATTGAAAACGGCTTTAAATCAAATCGTTGTTAATGTTGAATAGATTAATTGTTCTCAGATTGAATTTGATTTTCCCTTTGTTACATTAGGAATAGAATAGCCTTTAGAGTTTCTTCGGTTTAAATCAAATTTTGGTGTTAAGTTGTAATTCGCAAGTGTTGTAGCAAACAAACGATGATTGTACGTAAAATCTTAATTTCTTTAGTTATAGCGGAGTGTCTTAATACTAAGTTCACTTTGCCTACCCTGCTGTGTGCGGGATTCAGCGTGAAGCTGATAAAAAAAAGCAGAATGGAGCCATTCTACTTTTTTTCTATCAGAGTGGACACAAAATTATCATTATCTATGCAGGAACCTAGTGTTAAGAACCTCCAATCCTCGCTTTCCGAATTAATTTTCGAGACTTGCGTATTGAATGGCGAAACTCAACGCCGCGTTTTGTCTTGACACCAGAGCGAGGAAATGGAAATAATGAATTTGCGTAACCAAACCGAATCAAATCCACAACCGTCGCGCTTACATTTAGATAGTTTCTAATTATGTTTGTAAATAAGAATGGTTTTGCCTTTATACTTTATCTCTTCATTATCACAGCAAACTTTTAAAAATTACAGTAAGGCAGTACATTTTATTTTTACACCTTTTTACAACAAAGTTTAAGGGATTTTCTTCAGTAAGCTAATGAATTTTGTGTAATCTAAGAAATAATTGTTTTTAACTTAGTTACCATATTTTTATAATATATATTAGGTATATAAGTTGGTATCCTCGTTTTTTTATATTCTTATTAAGATAAAATATAATACGGTTAGTCATTTTAGGGTTCTGTACCTAAAAAGTTACGGGACCCTTATATGGTAATTTGTTGTTGTGTTTTTACCACTGAAACACAATTTTTCCAAGCAGTATCACTTTTTTTTTTATCCACTTTCAACCGAATTCTGAAGCCATTACGTGTTGAGTAGAAAAACTCTTTGTCTCGTTACCAGAGCGAAAAAATGGAAATACTAAACATTTAATTTTCTTGAGTGGGAATCGAATCCACAACCTGCGTGCTTACAGTCGCATGTTTGAGCCTCAGCACAGCGAGTGGCCTCAATGGACTGAACTAATGTTTGTTAAAATAATATAATGAATATTAAACCTAAAATAGCATGTATATACTTAAAATATGTAATGTGTATATTTAAAATACTTTACCAAAAATATTAAATGAATAGCAATAATGTAACACCAAGATAACATATTAAAAAAAATCATATTAGAAATCACTATAGTGCGAAAGCATATATTACAACAACGGACAACAACAAACAGGCGGACGAAACCGCGCGCGCGACGCTAGTAGCTTTATTAAATAGTCCTACTTGCCAGAACTCCGTACAAAGTCTACGAGCGAAGTAAAAATAGCCTGAATACCCAAACTTGCTCATCTATTATTCGTCTCACGAAAGTTACGCCAGATAAATCACAAATCACCCCTTTCGTTTTTAAGTTGATCATTTGAAAAAAAAAACGCAATTTATTTCCTTCGGAGATATTTGTATTATGTAAAACTACTTTTCAATGGAGGTGCTGTATTTAAATTTTGTAATTCAATGATTCATTCATTCCATCTATCGTTAATAATTCAGCTTCACGCTGTATCCCGCACACAGCAGGGTAGGCAGAGGGAACCTAGTGTTAAGACCCTCCGTTCCCCACTTTCTGCTAAATTCTGGAGGCATTGCGTCTTGACTGGCGGAACTCAACGCCGCGCTTTGCCTCGACACCAGAGCGAAGAAATGAAAATATAAATTGAAGTAAATATTTCATCTCCTCGAGTGGGGATCAAACCTACAAACAGTCGGTTTTACAATCACACTTTGTGCCGCTGCGCCACAATTGGCCTCTACCATCATACAAATAATAATTTACAAACAACATTAAACAACAAAATATGAAAAACTAAAGTTTTGGCCAATTCAATATAACAGTTGTATAAAATAAATCTTTTAGAAAGTAGCAATGTTTTCGAACAACATGCTGATAAACGTGGTATTAGATCTGTCATCATATTATCATCATCATCATCGTCATCTTTTTGACGCCGACTCGTAAATCTTTAAATAGAAGTTGTAAATAATTGGCAATAGAAAAACTAAGTAACTTATCAGTAAATTCTGGCTTTACCTAAAGATTTTCCATGACACAGGAAATGTGCAAATAGAATTTGTTGGAGCGAATCGAAAGAATAATAAATAAGGTAAGAAAATTTAGAAAATGCTTGGAGAAATATCGATGATGAACACAGTGACATGAAATATGGACGAGAAATGATAATAATAATAATAATATTTTATTTACGAATAAGTAAATCTGCTTCACGCTGTATCCCGCACAAAGCAGGGTACGCAGAGGGAATCTAGTGTTAAGACACTCCGTTCCCCAATTTTCGCTGAATTCTGGAGGCATTGAGTGTTGAGTGACGGAACTTAACGTCGCCTTTTATCACGACAGCAGAGCGGAGAAATGTAAATATACATTTTAAAAAATGTCTCATTTTCTCGAGTGGGGATTGAACCCACAACCAATCGCGCTTACAGTCACACTTTCTGCCCCTGCGAAACGACTGGGCTCAACTTTCAAATAACTATGAAACAACTTAGTGCATACTGATGTAAAGAAATCAAACACCACGAAGTTTTTACAGAATTTATATTTCTTACAGAGTAAAATACTATTAAGCTTGTGCAATGTCTATCTTACATTCTAATACACTATATTATTCTAAAGAACCTCTTTTTTCTTCTAAAAGTATATCTCGAATTTTCCGACCACATGAAGCGTCATGTTAGTAGTCCTCAGGTAATAGTTCTAGATACTTATTTTACTTATTTCAAAAATATCTTTTTTATAACAAAAAGGTTGATGAAATTATTGCCAAAACGTAAAACCATCATTTCCAAAAATTAAATACATTTTATTGGTCCAAGTATACGTGTCTGTAATTAACATCCCCCAATTTATTTTAAATTTTCTACTGTAGAAATTTAAAGTGACTTTAATAATAAGTTAATTACGAAACCTATTACCCTGTCCGAATTAAAATTATTTAAATTTCAAGATTAATTATATTTTTGTAAGACAACAATTTTTACGCTCATATAAAAAAGAAAAGCTGTCCGCTTTCTTGCCGGCACTCTTCATCAGAACTGCCTTCTGAGGCGGTGGTAGTTTTTATTCATTCCACAATTCAAAAAAGTCTATTTGAGAAAAATATATTATATATATCTACTTAATCTTGCCTTGAATATTGTAACAAACAATAACAATTTTTTTTATTGTGCGTGAAATCTATTACTTTTACATTATGTTAGTTTATTACATTAATATAAAAGAAATGTTTTTTTTATTTTTAATTGTGCATATAAGTTACGTAGTCTGCAATTGGAGGGTTAAGAAAATACGATTTTTATACTTAAACTTATATTAATAAAATTTAAAATTAAAATACACAAATTTTAACTAAAACTAAACTATATCTAAGATTACTGCCTTCAATGTTGGAAAAACAGTAATCTGCTTAAACCTAAATTAATCTAACTTATATATAATTGTTCTCAATTATGGAGAAACAATATTGAACCTAAACCTAACTAAATCTAACTTAGCCTACGACTTAATTACTCCACGATGGAATAATAAGTGTGGGAACAGAATAAATTCCTTTCCCACCGGCGCTGTTCACCCGAGCTCTCCTTTGTCAGCGTTTTCGAGCGCTCGGCCGCCTATCAGACGGACATATTATTATATAAAATAATTTTTCTGCCTGTGACACCGAGCACTATATAACACATATGTAAATACTTAGTCTGGCTATTATTTCATTTCTATGTATTTATATTCCACCTTACATACTATAAGGTAAGAGTGAAATGTCTCTGTTAAGAATAAATTACACATTACATAAAAAGACTGACTAGAAAAATACTAAATTTAAAATATGAATCGTTGGCTCAAATGAGAACCGAACCCACAATCATTTTCCAACTAGCGTTAACAATAGCAAAAAAGTAACTTCACGCCTTTTCTCAAATATAGGGTTATGAGAGTGAGGGAACCTAGTATACTAACTAACTCAACGCTGCTCTTTATCTTGGAAACAACAAAAGACGGTTTAATTTTTAGTACGACCTATATTCGCCACATTCAAAAGATGTTTACGAGAGTCTCTGAAGCCTAAGCTTTTGCTCGCTTGTCATTTGCAAGGCGAACTGCTTTAGAAAATTACTATTTAAATATTATTCAAGTAGTACCAGAGTATAATTGTATAGAAATATTGAGGGTTTGATTTTTATTTGAGCAATATCATCTTGTGTTTATGATAATAAGATACTATTTTATTATATTTAATTCAGGACTTGGTTCAGGATCTGGTTCTGATTTCCATAACCTAAGCCTGCCAAAATTTTAATATAAGGCGAAAATGGAGAGCGAAGTTTATATAATGTGTAATAAGTTTATATTCCTGTTTTTTAGTTTTAAGCCGCGACGCGTCGTCCTCATAAAGCGGGATAGGAAATAATCTAGTGTTGGCACAATACGTTTCCCACGCAGTCACACAAAGTGACAGCTACGGAACTCAACGCCGCGCTTTGTCTTTTTACCAATGTAAGGGGATAAAAATAATTCATACCACCACGTGGAAATATAAATCACAGCCATTGCAGAGGGAACCTAGTGTTAAGACACTCCGTTCCCCACTTTCTGCCGAATCCTGGAGGCATTGCGTGTTGAGTGGCAGAACTCAGGGCCGCGCTTTGCCTCGAGACCAGAGCGAAGAAATGGAAATATAAATTTAAGGAAATATTTCATCTCCTCGAGTGGGGATCGAACCCACAACCAGACGGTTTACAGTCACACTTTGTGCCCCTGCGCCACGACTGACCTCATATTTATTTAGGTACTTTATTCTTTAGAAAGCGTAATTACTGTAATGTAATTTGTCATCCCACACATCCATCAGCGCGCGAGCCTAACGACGCTCGATTCGATTTAATTTAACTTTTTCAGGAACACTCGTTACTGAACAACTTTTCTTTCAACTACGCCATAATTAAGATGAAATACACATATAAGGGTCGTTGGAATTGTAAGCGATTTTTTATTATTTTTATATTATCTTTTACAAAACGCGTCGTTGAGTTACGTCATTTAATACGCAGTGTTTTGAATTCACATAGATGAACATAGTGCCACGATACTAAATTTTCTCTTTTCTCGACCGTGAAGCTGTAATCGCTGCATCCGGCATGTAGTATGGTACGCAGAGGGAGCCTGGAAACCCAGTCTTGAGTAGACTCACCGTCCTCAATTTTCGAAAGACGAAGTGCTTTATTTCGTTACCAGAGCGAGAAAATGGAAATACTAAACATTTTATTCCTCAAGTGGATCGAACCCACAACCATCGCGCTTACAGTCACACCCATGCTCCACGAAGGTTTCTTTGTTTTTTGTTTCCTTTATTTAGGGAGCTTAAAAACATAATTTAACAAAATATATTAGATATTAATTAATAATAGTAATCGAGCAAAACTAAGTGTGAGTCAGAATGATCCCACGTTACGATATCTAGGAACGTTATGTAGTAGTGTCTAGGGCTAATTGTAACTCTATATAAGTCTATATTTTTTTTATCAGCTTCACGCTGTATCCCGCAAGCAGCAGGGTAGGCAGAGGGAACCTAGTGTTAAGACACTCTATTCCCTACTTTCTCTCGGATTCTTGTGGAGTGGAAGAACGCCGCGCTTTGCCTCGACAACAGAGCGAAGAAATGGAAATATAAATTTAAGTAAATATTCATCTCCTCGACCGGGGATCGAACCCACAACCAGTCGGTTTTACAATCACACTTTGTGTCCCATGCGTCACAGGTCTCATTATAAGTTTATAATTATTAAAAAGAACCTCTTGCCGGATGTTCTCAGTAGTTGGGCTTTTCGAATCGGTGGTACATTTGTGACCATTTAACTACTCAACAATATTTAAACATAAAAAATACTTGAAAATTGAATTGAATTCTCAATATGACCAACTTTGCAGTCAGTCATTGTGTAACGGCGGTTTTAATAATTAATTAGAAAATAATTAATCCGCTTAAAGCCCTATCCCACACACAGCTAGATAGGCAAAAGCAACTTAGTGTTAAGACACTCCGTTCTCCACTTTCCGCAGAATTATCTGAGGCATTGCGTGATGGGTAGTAGAAAGTGGCCGGACCAGAGCGAAGAAATGAAAAAAAAAAAACAATAACAATAATTCATTACCCCAAGCGAGGATCGAACCCACAATGTCACGTCACGACAACCTCAATTTATTAAGACGATTTCTTCATTTACAAAATTAATTGACAAAACGCTTGTTTAATGATTTCCGCTAACAACAACACGTACAACTTTATATCAATTAAACATATTTGCCTTCATTTTATAGAATCCACTTTGATTTTATTTCACAAAGCTTTTACCACATTTCAATCGGCAGTTCTATTAGCTTGTTAAAACAATAATTATAATAAATTTAAATGTATTAAAAGAATATACAGATATGTATGTATTTATAATGTAAATAATTTTATAGTTTTAGAGTACCACCACCCACATACAATGAAAACGGAACCCTTATAGGATCACTTTGATGGACGTCTCTCGTATCAAGTTAATTTATCTCGAGATTGTGTGAAGATATAAAGTTGAAACTAATATCAAATATTCAAATCTACAAATTTAATACAAAATGAGTGAACAATGTTGAGCGAATAATGTTGACAAACTTAAATTTGGGGCCCCAAACTTAATTTAGTCAATATTATTCGCCACGTAATCAAAACCTGTATAATTTTCCGTATACCTACAAATATAAAAATGAACAAGAAGTGAGAACGTGCATTATAAATAAAGGAAAAAATCCGAAAAATAGAATTCGAAATGAGAGAATTTAAGTTTGTTATAAGTCAACGGAAAGCCGTTGTCTTACAACTCTGAAATTGGTACAAAAACTTCGGTGAGCGAATATTTTTTATAAAAATATTTTTCTTGGTTTTTTTAGCATCATTTATAATTTCAAGTAACTTATCTAAAATTTCTAATATGAAATCAATCTGCGAAAACATCACAACTTTACACGGCACGGCACAGCTAACAAGGCATAAGGGTCCGGGTTTGATTCTCTGGTCGTGTAGTATAATACTGACTGTAGGCGTAATGGCCGCTTACGTATTCGTTATAAGCAAGCGATATAGCAACGACCAGATCATCACGCGGGTAAGTCTGATCTTTTTATCTTTTATCTGCTTCACGGTAACGTCGGATGACTATTGTTCATTTTACTAGCTATCGTTTAACTTGTCGCTTTAGTTAATGTGTGTGAAACCTTTTAAGATCAATTTGAAATAGTTATATATTCAGTCCTGTCGGAAAAAGCGCCTGTTAAATATATTGATTATAAATCAGCTTCACACTGTATCCCGCACACTGCAGGGTAGGCAGAGGGAACCTAGTGTTAAGACACTCCGTTTTCCACTTTCTGCCGAATCCTGGAGGCATTGCGTGTTGAGTGGCAGAATTCAACGCCGCGTTTGTCCTCGACCCCAGAGCAAAGAAATGGAAATATAAATTTAAGTAAATATTTCATCTATTCGAGTGGGGATCGAACCCACAACCAGTCGGTTTTACAGTCACACTTTGTATCCGTGCGCCAGGACTGGCCTTTATTGATTTATTATTTATTAATTTATTTAATTATTTTGCTCCATTCCTTTAGATAAATGCAAATTGCAAAGTGAACCAAGTCCCATTTCCGTCGGTCAGCATTTGTAACTTCAATGTGGTGTCATTGAAGCAAACGAAGAGTATTACAAAGATACTGTGAGCTCAAGTTTGGATAATTAAAATTGTTTTTTTTTTCAGCTTTATGTGTGGCACAAAAGTCAGATTTTAAGCAAATCAGGTTACAACTAGTTTAGTAGTAGTTTCCACCACGATGCTTTAAGCAGTATTTTCCAATCTGATAAATAAAATCTTAGCTTGTAATCGGTGTAGTCATTATATTAATAATAAATAAGTTATTGCCATCATAATCATCATTGTTTTGTAAGTGTATTTCATTTTTATCAGTAAAAATGATTATCCTTAAATAAAATATCACAAATAATGTAATAAGAGTAAATTCACTCTTTTTACAATCTAAAAAATCACTCAAAGCCGTCATGGTGCAGTTGCACAGTGTCTGACTGTAGACGTGATAGTTGTGAGTTCGATTGCAGATGAAATGTATTATATTAATTTTACCGCTTTGGTGACAAGATAAAGTTCGACTTAACTAGAGTTTTACCACTCAACACGCTATATCTTGAAAAATTGGCCGGTGCGTGGGGGAGTGGAGTGTCTTATCTATTTGCTTTATGCGGGATACACCGTGAAGCAACACATTAAATGATGTTATTTACGAAAATAAATGGATAATATAATTGCTGTTGTCATCAAAATAAATTACTCTTTATTTTGGCACTTATAAAATATGAAAATTGCTCGTCCAAAACTGCGACAGCTACGTTTCGGTAGTTCCTTTTTTTAAATATCATTAACATTACCATGTCAGTATATGATAGTTGCGGGCTTAAATTGAATTCAAGGAAATAAAGGGGAGAAAAAGGAGAGGAAAAGATCTTAACACTATGTTCCCAGGTTTTCTCTGTTACCCTGCTATGGGCGGCATACAATTTGAAGCTGGAAATATATGGGTATATGAATAAAAAAAAGCGAATATAAGCTGGCCGTGGCGCATATTTGAGGACATTTTTCCATTCCTACTATTTCAATGACGTCTTATCTTTTCTACTGTCCACGCAATCACACTTTAAACAAAAAGTGAAAAACTAAGTGACTTATCACTCATTTACTTATATCTATATATATAATAAAAATATTATATACTATATTATTTAAAAAAATCAGCTTCACGCTGTATCCCGCAAACAGCAGGGTAGGCAGAGTAAGCCTAGTGTTAAGACACTCCGTTCCCCACTTTCTGCCGAATTCTGGAGGCATTGCGTGTTGAGTGGCAGAACTCGACGCCGCGCTTTGCCACACCAGACAAGAGCGAAGAAATGGAAATATAAATTTAATTAAATAATTCATCTCTTCGAGTGGGGATCGAACCCACAACCAGTCGGTTTTACAGTCACACTTTGTGCCCCTGTGCCACGACTGGCCTTATATTATTAAGCATTTTTTTTATTTCAGACATGAACATAACCGAACTAGAGAAGAAATTGAATATTTCTATCAAAATTTGCCAATGTTGATCCATTTTAAGAACATAACAGCAAGAACTAATGTAGCTTTCTATGAAATCATGAATATTCTAAAACTTCACTACTTCACCGTCGAAACTATTATGGAAGAGGTGAGTGATTACTATACTATTATATATACTTATTGAAGGTGTTATTCTTGAAAATTATATTCTAAAACTATTACTATAGCGTCATGGCCTTTTTTGGAGAGTGTTTGGCTATATTAAATCAAAATTAAATCAGCTTCTCTAGGTCTGCTTACTCTTTTATTAGCGTGCGTGAAACAGCGTGAAATAAAAAAAAAACAATATTTGTATTTTAATTTCTAACATACGTGTCACATTTACGAGGTCAACAAGGGTAACCTATATATACACATAGATACAACTAAATAATGAACTGTCGACCATCTTGCTAACTTACTACAAGTATATTAATAATATTTTAACATGGCTGCTACTTATTTATACATTTAATTTGTGACTCAGGTTCATCAAAAATGTGAAGACCTTCTCTTATACTGTACATTTAATAGTAAAATAAAAAAATGCTCAGAAATATTTACATTAATAAAGACTTATGAAGGATATTGTTGTGCTTTCAACTACGCCGCTTTGAATGAAGCCAGCATGGAGTGAGTATTTGCATTTGAAAATTGTAAGAGATTTCTTACAAACCTTTTATTTAGCTTCACGGTATTATATAACAGGGTGGGTAAAGGGAACATACTTTTAAGACATTTCGTTCCCCAAGTATCGCTCAAATGAGATGAGACATTGCGCGTTGACTGGCGAAAATCAACGCCGCGTTTTGCCTTTGTCGGAGCGAAGATGTCACCAATTCACTCCCCAATCCACAACTGTCGCGTTAAAAATTACACGATGTACCGATGCGTGTTTCTTATTATTTTTTTCTGTTCATTTAGTATTTGCTAAGTGACCGACCCTAATGTCTATTATACTTTTTAAAAAACGTATAAAAATATTCGTCTAACAATATATAGCGTGAAAACAATCTATCAAACTCTAACAACCCTTACGTTGTATATTTTTCACAACGTGAGTAAAGTCAAGAAAAATCATCAATATATCCCACTAGCGGCCAACTTGCGGCTTCGCCTGCATACCACCTATAATTATTTTATTATGCTGTATTTGCGATAAGATTGATATATAATTTATACATTCAATTATTTTTCGACGAAATTTTTGTCGCAAAATGTCTTATTGTGACTTATTTATAAGAGGGTGTCGCGGACTTTATTTAAGAACCAATGAAATTGAATGTTTTTGTCGAATCGTTCAGGCAATACGATGGCGTTCCTAATTATTGTTATTTAAGGCTAACTAACAATAAACGTAATGTTATATAGCCTATAGCACTCCTGACGAATGTAGGTTTTCATATAAAATAATCAAAAAGTAAATCTGACCAGTAGTTACAAAGATTTTAAAGTTTAAGCAAACAAACAAACAAACTCTTCCACTTTATTATATTAGTATAGGCAATTTTTTATATATTTTTCCAGAGAATTCGTTAGAGATGATGACTTTGAATATTACATCGATCCGAGTGACGAGGATGAAAGCGCAAGGGGCATTCTCGTCACGTCCGATTCCGGAAGGTATTTACGTGTTGTTGTATAAACAAACCAACAGTACCTTGATATATTTTTCATATAATACTAGCAATGCGCCCGCGGCTGCACCCACTTGAACTACACGGTTATTTATACAATACACTGGATTACTTGGTGTTCTTAATATTGTATGTTTGCAATGCACTTACTATAATAATAAATTTTAATGTGAAAAAATCTTAAACTTTGGTACCATATTATCATATTTCTTATAAAGATTTTTAAATTTAAAAAAGAATATACTAATTTGAATTATTAAAACCATTTACAAATGGGTAAACAGATTTAAATATTAAATAACTGGCTTTGATAAGCATTTATTTCTCAAAGAATAATTATCACGTTTTTGTGAATTTTTGTTATAGAGATATTTATTTGGTTCAAATTAATAAATTTGAACGAAATAAATTTGTTTTAACATAACTGTTGTTATGATAAAATATCTTATTTATATTAGTGAAAAAATGTTATATGTATATTTTTATTTATTTTTTGATTTATTTTAGCTTCAGGCTATATTCCTCACATAGCAGAGTAGACCCTGGGTATCTGGGAACCTAATGTTAAGGTACTTCGTTCCAATTAGGTCACTTCTGTTTCCCAGTTTTCGCCGAATTCTGGTAGAATTGTGTGTTGAGTAGCGGAATTCAACGACACGCTTTGCCTGTTTTATGTAAGGATCACCTGTAGGTATATGACCGTCAAGATAGCTTCCGCCATGGTAGCTCGACCGGTGATCTTCTTGTTTACCTAGCCCACCAATGGTCTGCGGCTATTGAAAGCAAAACAGATGGCCATAACGCCCAAGGAAAATTTGAGACTCCTAGCACTTGTACCTACGAATAATATTAATAAGAACAGCGCTAGATCTTTCCTAAGTTAGAGTTTCCTAAGTTGTATAAAACAAAGGAACGTATGGAAAGCGCATCCAGTGGCAAGCAACGACTGTGATAATTAAATATGCCGTCGACAAGGGGGTAGGCGTAAATATTACGACACCTTACCGGTACTACAAAATATATAAATTCTATTAAACGTATGTATATAAATGATAAATAAATAAATTACAATATTGGAATACATATTAAAAAACAATTCTCTGCAGATTTAAGCAATGGGATCTCGACCTAATGTGAGAACCTGTCGGGTTTACAGTCGTTATTACATTTATTGTATAATAATAAGTTTTATAATTAAGTTCAATGAGTAAGAAAATACATAAAATAAAAATTACTTCGCCATATTTTCTATAACGATTCTTATCAGAACTTAAATCTGGAACATCTATCATCATTACTAATTACAGTTATAAAGATAATATTCAATGCGAACTTCGAATAGTTTCATGAATCATAAATCATAACAGTTTAGAATCGAATCAATCTCTATCTGTACAAGGTCCAAAGTAAAGTATCTTAAGATACGAAAATCTGAAATCCTACATAGATTCCAACAAAATATATCCTTTCATAATACGTATATTATGTATATAACATAATATATTTATTTTTGTTGTGTCTATTAAGGTTACTATTTCATTTATCCAATATATTATATATGTATTAATATTGATTGTATTTTTGGAGGTGGAACTAGTGTTTTTACTATATTTCTAATGGATTCGTATGGCTTAACTAAGTACATAAAAAATGTAGGAAAATGTGATAAGCGGTAGTTTGTACATGTATTTGTTTTATGAATTTAATTATATCATAATAGTGACTGGTGTTTATGTATAACATTTTTTTAAATCTAAATGCATTCAAAAAATATGTTCCCAACAGTGTCAAACTCTTTGATTTTTGATGCATACCAAATAAATGATATCATAAAAAAAATGCATGTAAATAAGTAATAATAAATAAACGATTTTTTTATAAAGTATTCATACATTTTTTTAATTACAGGGGATCCGGCCTAAGCGTGGTATTCAACGTAGAACCGAATGACTATGCAAATTTTACATCAATACCGTATTACGGGGCGAAGGTTAAATTTGTTATATTTTTAATATATGCAACTGCAACTTATTAACTAACTGATTATTTTTTTTAGATACTCATAAACGACCCTGATGATTACCCAGAAATAACTGTACTCTACCATTATGCTATCATCGGGGAAACTTTGGACATTAAAATCGATCCAAAGATATTTCAAAGTGAGGAAGACATTAGAAAAGTAGCTATTGACAAAAGGGTCTGTATATTTCACGACGAAATCGCTCTCATCCATACAAATAGATATAGTACGGAAATATGTTTAACTGAATGCAAAATGAGGACTTACGCAAAATACTGTGGATGTATACCGTATAAATATCCGAGAGGTAAGCTTAAAAGTGAGCACTTAGTGTAACAAAGGATATATAGACAAACATAAAAAAAAGATATAAGGACGAATAGATAACCTCCTTTACTTACAGAAGTCGATTAAAAATGAATGATTACACATGCAAAGTCATTGTCAACTTCCACTACTAATATGAAAATGTATGTACAAAGCAAAACAAAGGGTGTAACGTATGACAGTGAAGAGACACGGGGTTAGACCGTCAAGCGACGCGCGACACGACGCGACGTGGACGTATTGTTCATGTTTTGTAAACCTTTTAATAAATGTAACGCTTACATATTTGTGTACAACTTGAAATCTGAATGGAAGTAGATTTTATATACAAATTCTTGTTTTTATAAAGATTTTTTTTATTGACAAAATATTGAAACAAAAGGAGAATAAAAACAAAGCGATGAATCAGTACTATTTATATATTTTTTTGCTTAAAATATAAGATATAATACATATATTTCGCTTACGAAAATATTCATACAGTCGCTCAATTACGCTCCTAAGAGAAATACACAACATTTAGTTAAGATATATAAGAAGTGTATCAGAAACGTTGTTCTCTACTTACCCTGTAAAACAAAATTGTGGTCTTTGAAGAATATAAAGTACTGTAATTTTATTTTAATTGTTCTAGAAAAGACGTCGCGTATTTGCGATTTCGAAGACTTGGCATGTCTTAATACGATAAGAGGTGAGACTAACGAAGTCTAAGTAGTTTTAGAGTTAATGGATGTGGTTTTTTTGCATAGAGAGTTTTTTAATGCAACAATAATGTAAACACTATTTAATTTTTAATAGAAGTGGTTTGATAGAACTTTGGCTTATAGCCTTTTAAGGGTTACATACTTCAAAAGGCTCAAAAACGGCATCCTCATAGATCACTTTGTTGCCCGTCTGTCCATCTATCAAGACCATTTATCTCTAAGTGACGTGGCATTATTAAACTGAAATTATTATCAAATATTAAATCGTTCAATCTCTTGAAGTAGCATAATTAAAAATAAGAGCCTTTGTGCATCATTTTTGAGGTATTTTATATGTCACATAATCAATTCCTCGAGTACGTACCTTAGACGTACAGTGGAAAATTTTCCACAAAGTAAAAATTTACAATACAAATAAAAGAAAAAATAAAAAAAAGTAAAAATGTACGTTTCAAGCTTATATTAGTAGTAAATTTCAAATAAATCGCTCACCGAGCTTAATACATTATTTCAGTATGATACCTCCACGAGTTTTTTTGAAAAATGGACTTAACTGACGGACAGACATACAGATACAACTACATATGGAACTATGTAGAGTACGCACGGAACCATAATAAAATACATTTCTATTATTAGCTTATAAAATGGGCGGAAATATGGAGTGCAAGCCTGAGTGTCATATTGAATGCAGAGATCAGAAGTACAGCATCACGACTAACGTTATGCCGCTGTTGGCTCATCTCTATCCACAAAATGTTACGTAAGTTTATTTTTTTTTTAGTTTTATGCTGTACCACGCGTTATCCAGGGTAGGTAGGAGAAATCTAATATTATGGCAGTCCGTTCATCAAAGATTAAAACGTTAAGTTTTAAGTGGCGGAACTCAACGCCGTGTTTTTTCTTCTTACCAGTGTGAGTGAATGAAAATAGTTAATTCTCTCGAAAACTAAATCATTGCGTTGTCCGTTGTTTGATTTTCTTTTTCTGGCACATAGAGAAATAACTCAGAAGCAAGACTAAGATAGTTCGTATAGTGGGACAAAATAACATAACATGTTTTTATCCAATGACTCTGTCGAAGGAGGGTAATTTTTTGACTATATGTTTGTTTGTTTATTTATTTGGTTCGCCTTACAATATAAACTGCTGAATGGTTTGTGACATCAGGAAACCATAGGGCCGTTGATTTGAATATTTGAATTTCAACGCAATATTTCCAAAAGTTCCTAAGATAAAATGTCTTGACGGACAGATATACAGACAGACGGACAACCGAGTGATCTTATAAGGGTTCCTTTTGTCCTTTGTAAAAGTACAGAATCCTAAAAAGAGACACGTGTATATTTTTTTTAGTTTCACACTTTATCCCACATATGGCAGGGTAAGCCGAGGGAACCTGTAAAAATACTGCATTCCCCACACAACGCACAATCTATGAAACATTGCATGTTATGTGGCTTATCTTAACGCTTCGTTTTGTCTAATTACCAAAGCTGTGAAATAATAATTCATTCCCGAGAAAAGGAATCAAACCCACGCTCCTACACCACAGCGGCCTCAAAATTTTTTGACTTTATTTATTTATTTTTTCACGATACAAGTTGGGCGCGTTTCCAAATGTCGGATACAAATCTTACAAATAAAAGTTCTTTTTCAAATAGGAATTCCTTTTTGAAATAGTGCCTTTGAGCTATGTTGGAGAGTAATAAAATGCGGTTTAAAGTCTTGATCAAAAATAACACAAATAAAAGTCTTTGAACGTTAATCAGTAAATGAAATATACATATTTTTTTAGAAAACGTATAAAAACATTAACGAAGCGGGATTTGAACCCGTGCCTATTGGCATCCGTCGAAATCCAACTGCACCTAGGGGTCAAGTTCAAACTTATAGATTTCAAATAGGTATTCTAAAAAAGTAAACCAAAACTAAAGTAAAGGTTTATAAATAAAACGTATAAAAATGTATGGAAGTAATATTTATTGAATATCATGCAGGATAGCCGCCAGCTTATATAATTAAATGATACCACGGTATTGGTACGGTGACGATAAAAAGAGCAACTGTTGAGTTTCTTCAATAAAGAATATTTTGAATTATAAACAATACATACTATAAGACCTATTCTACGTTCCTTATTCGTTAAAGATTTTACGCTAATAACTTTTATACGGCTGAAAATCCTCGTCTTCGATTCGCTTCAATTTACAAATTAAGTTGTACGTGCTTTTCAATTCTTATTTTAAACTAGTAATTTGTAAGGATACACTGTATAATTTGTTCAGAGCTTGGTTAATCAACACAACGTAGTTGTTTAACTTTGTCGTGGAATGTTTTAGGGTAGTTATTGGTTGAAATTCTTAACAAGACCATCGTGGCGCTTTGGAGCAGAAGTAGCCTGATGAGATAAGTTCGGCCGTTGTTTTTTGTGTTTCAACTTCACGCTGTATCCCACACAAAGCAGGATAGGCAAAGGAAACCTGGGAACTTAGTGTTAAAATACAGGTTTCCACTGAATTCTCGAAGTATTGCGGGTTGAGTAGCGAGAGCGATCAAGGAAACACAAATATTAAATATTTAATTCTCCGGAGCAGGAATCGAACCCACATCGTCTCGTTTGCACTCCTACACAGTGTTGTTGAGTTCCGTCATTCAACACATAATGCCTCCAGAATTTTGCGGAAAGTAGAGAGCGAAGTGTTTTAACAGAAGGCTCCTTCTTCTGGTACATTCGAGATAGAGCTTGAAGCTGAAAATGTAAATAATCAGGCATAAAGAAAAATGTTATTTGACATTTTTAAACATTTTTAAAGAGTTATTCCACATTTAGGAAAGAATAAGTATCTTATTTGATTTTGTAGAATAATTTTGGATGTTTGCATATAATTAAATGTAATTACGGTGTCATCTCTCTAACGAACAATATAAACATAAGCAGCTACTGTAAGTATAATCTTTGGTTAGACAGCTAATATCCGGACAAGGGTTGGACCCGGGCCAGAAGGATTTAGCATATAATTTAAGTTGTCAGTGGAAAACTGACCTATATTCCTTTTTGATCAATTTAAATCTAAAAGATAGTTTATAATTAGATTATAAGCAAAAATTAAGATATTTATCTATCTAAATTAGCGTAAGCAGATTAGATAAAACACAGCATTGAGTTCCGCTACTCTACACGCAGAGCAGTTCCGCTACTCAAAAATTTGTCGCAAAGTGAGGAGTGTAATATATCTTAACACTAGACTTTTGCCTGCCATGGTATATAGGTAGAAAAGAGTGACTCAACTTACTTTTGCAGAATTTTCAAATGAAAACGCCCTCTGTCTTTTTATTTTTCCTTTATAAATTATATAGTCAAGTGATATTAAATTTCATGCTTAAAATAAATTATAAAAAAAAATTATAAGTAGAAATCTTCGAATAAAGTATGCATAAAGTCACAATTGCTTCATAATACAAAAATGGCGCATAAATCCGAAATCTCCATCAAAATAGAAGTATTATTGTTTCATAGAGACAAAAAAAAAATAATAATACAATATTACAAAATTTTCAGCAACGGACGAAACGTCAGTGAGTTAGCTGCTCTCCAAGTATACCATGCAAAGTCTACGTGTAATTGCTACAAAAAAATGCTCTTGATTGACTTCAATTACTTCATTGGTAATATATATTTTTTTATATTTTTTATATGTTGGATATAAATAAGTAAAAGGAATATTAAGTATTAGGTACTTAAATATTCGGCAAAAAATTTTAGAAATTGTAAAGGTTGGATTAAATTACAAATATAATAATATTCTTTTGTACTTAAGTACTGTGTAGCTCATATTTTATTAAAATATGTTTCAATTGGGAATTTAATCCTCGGTCTTTTGTTTTTAGCCCAAATTAGTAAATTAATAATATATAAAATTGAAACAATAATGACGCCTAGTTTCAGCATTCGGTTGGTATTCCATACGGGTTTGATATCGAAATAATTATTTTAAGTATTTAATTTTCCCACTCAAATAAAACAAACTGCGACGTTTAACACACTCTACAGCTAATGTCAGGTGGGAAGTGGACGACTGAGTTTTATCAGGTTCTCTCTGCTTACCCTTATAGGGTAAGAACAAAAATAAATTTATAATTTTCAGCTACATACGGCGGTGTATTTTCGCTCAGCTTCGGGGCATCAATAATAACAGTATTCGAAATATTTTTTTTGTTATTTTCGTTCATAATTAAATTATTTTGGAAATCTATAGAGGATAAACGAAATAAAGCTAGTATGAAGTATGTTGTGTTTTTTATATTATTTACCTTTATACCTGTATAAAGGGTGAAAGCGTCTGCGTCCCTTTTACGGGAGCAGCATATAGGGTAAAATATTTCAAGCCTATACTAAAAGAAAATAATCAAGATACCTCCAAAGTTTAGATGTAGGATTTACTTTTTTCATTTCACAATGTTTATTCTTTTTTTTTCATTTAACTGTATTACGTATAACGCAGTTACGAATACATATCAAGAACGTAAACACCTACTACTACAAAAACACTAAGCGTTAACACTAGCTACTAAGCGTTGCCGATCTGCCGCTTTTCATTCTTAAAAACCATACTAGAACGAGAAAGGGATATCTCTCGTTCTATTTTACGCAATTCAACATCGCCGTCAATACCTACGACTCAACTTCGTAAATGAGGCGTGTGCGGCGTTATCGCTTTTATATGCAAGAAGAGAAAGCAGACTCTATCAGAGAAGGATACGGAATGGGCGTAAATTTACGCACTCTGATCATCAGAAAAATCTCAGCAACTTATATATACCAGTGATCAGCTAAACTAAGTCCATCAAGAGCGCCTTACACGACAGGATATCACATGCTGTCGCCGCATTAAAATATATACTAAGGGATGCTTCTATTATTCTGACGCCAAAGAAGACGCTATCGGTGTGTTTATTCACCGAGCAAATGAAGGTAATAATAAATATATATATCTTACATTATTCTTAAAAACATATATATTTCGAGCATTTCAACAGCTCGCAAGCCGTGTTAACTACATGTTAGTCTAATAATCCTCCAAAGTTCAGCTTGACAAAAGTTGTTAAAATGACATAGGTCTGGGAGCCGTGGAGTCTTAGGTTTAATAAATAATAACGAGATAAATAATTATTTTCCGGTACGTTTTGTATTATTGACACATTCATTAATTTTATTTGTTTGAAAGTTATTTGACTGTATCAATTTCATTTGTTTGTCATTATGTTTTTTTGTTATTTTTAGATAACTTTTAATATTTTTAGGCGTTTTATACATAACACACAAAGCTATAAAGCCATCATAAGCTTATATAAATATTACGTAATCGTTTAAGTAATTCTTCATTTTTATAAATCTAAAATATATATTTTATTTTTGTTCACTCTGTATCCCGTAAATAGCGAGGCAGATTTTATTTAGTCATAATTGTGAGGAAAAAATGTATATATCTTTTTTATATATAATTAATTAGAGGCCGGTCGTGGCGCAGCGGCACGAGATATGACTGCAAAACCGACTGCTTGTGGGTTCGATCCCCACTCGAGGAGATGAAATATTTACTTAAATTTATATTTTCATTTCTTCGCTCTGGTGTCGAGGTTAAGCGCGGCGTTGAGTTCTGTCACTCAACACGCAATGCCTCCAAAATTCGGCAGAAAGTGGGGAACGGAGTGTCTTAATACTAGGTTCCCTCTGCCTACCCCGCTGAGTGCGGGATACAGCATGAAGCTAATAATAAAAAAAAAAAAAATTAAAGTTATATTTTCATTTCTTCGCTCTGGTGTCGAGGCAAATTGCGGCGTTGAGTTCCGCCACTCAACACGCAATGCCTCCAGAATTTGGCGGAAATTGAGTAACAAAATATTTTACCACTAGATTTTCTCTGCCTACTCTGCTTTAAGCTGAAGCTAAAATCTTAAGAAAAGATAAAATGTTAATATCTAGTGTAGCATTTCACGTTAGTACCTACAAGAAATAAAATAAATAAATCTATATTTGAAATCAATCTTTTCGCTTATATTTTTCACATAAAAAGCATAAACATTAATCGTTTACTAAGGAGAAAATAACCTATAATTAATTAAAGATCAAAAGTTTATTTGAAATAGTCCGAGCTTTGCACAAACTTCTGGTCTCTTTTATGAGGCGATAAAACTTTTATTTTATGTATTTCATGGCTGATTTTGCGTTTGCATTTGGAACGTCATGTATAAGCACTTTACTCGATGAAAATTTAATAAAATTAAAAAAAAAAATAGATTAGCTTCACGCTGTATCCCGCACACAGCAGGGTAGGCAGAGGGAACCTAGAGTTAAGACACTCCGTTCCCCACTTTCTGCCGAATTCTGGAGGCATTGCGTGTTGAGTGGCAGAACTCAACGCCGCGTTTAACCTCGACACCAGAGCGAAGAAATGGAAATATAAATTTAAGTAAATATTTCATCTCCTCGAGTGGGGATCGAACCCACAACCAGTCGGTTTTGCAGTCACACATCGTGCCGCTGCGCCACGACCGGCCTCTTATGAAAATTTAATATTTCTTTATTTTTCATATAAACGGGATTAGTGACAAGAATACTTCTACTACTACTACTACTACTACTACTACTACTAGGTTATTTCTACCTACCTTACTTTCTAGTAGCAGAGTAGGCAGAAATAAGGTAAATATATGATATTAGAAGTGGGTTTTAGTACAATTATTTACTCTTTGAATAATTGAATAGATTATTATTATACACATATGATTCTGACCTTTTCAACACTACCAGTAGTAGGGATTCAGGAGTTCTGGCCCACCCACCTGGCCCCTTCGGGGCCAGATGGGTGGGTCAAAACTCCTGAATCCAGAACTCCTGCATCACATCCTAAAAAAAAAAAAAAAAAAAAAAAAGTTTGGTATCATTTTGGGGGTTTTCGGGGACGCCCAATCGATTGCTGCTATCCGTTTTGTGATATCTCTTCACGATCCTGACATACGTTTTTTGGTTTTGGTTCTCCAATACACCTAATTAGCTTAATTACTTTATTTGTGACAACTTAATTACTTTATTTAACTTAATTACTTTATTTGTGACAACTTGGAAATCACAAGGTATTGTTTCGCTA
>JAATLQ010035943.1:0-33594 GCA_013421005.1 Heliconius erato x Heliconius himera | reverse complement strand
GCAAAAATGCAAAAAATCATTAGACAAGGTGTGATTGTCAATCAGCTGTCACATCTCTGACTTAATATATGATTGATTTTAATCGATTAAGGATCTAAATCTTATTTTTTTCATTTTTCTCCACTTCCAGATTGTCAATTAATTTATTATTTGCTATTCTAAAAATAAAAAAAAAATTGTAATTTTTTAGATCACATCTCAATTCTTTACGTGACGGCCCAAAAGTTTCATTCTCCTTTGTAGTGATTGTATTACTTGATGATTTAGCATTTATAAAAATATCATGAATATGTTAATGATTAAAAATTTGTGGCCGTCGCCGTGGTGCAACCGTGTGCCACACACAACGCGACGGTTGCGGGTTCGATCCTCATTCAGAGTAATAAATGACTAATTATTAACATTTTCATTTCTTCACTCTGTAGTCGAGGCAAAGCGCAGCGTTGAGTTTTGCCACTCATCACACAACAAGTGTCCTTAACACTAGGTTCCCTCTGTCCAGCTATGTGGGGGATACAGAGCGAAAGTGATTTTTATAAATTAAATTTATACAGTAAATTTTAAAATTTTACTTAAAGATGATCAAACGTACGTAGGTGTTATAAGACTATCCTAATATTGAAATGTACAAAATAAACATAAGATTTGACCAAAATTTGACAATTACTTTTGCAAACATTTCTTATGTATGGCGATTGATGTTTGTACTTCAAGTTTAAGATAATATTTTACATAGAAAATAATTTATTCCCCAGGAGGGACATGAACTTACAACCGTCGCGGTTACTGTCAATTATAATTAACACAAACGACAACGACTGTAATAATATAATACATTTTTTATCTTATATTAACGTAACATAATTAATAAATATATATATAATGTAAATTATTTAATATATTTTTAAAAAGAGGAGATATTTTACTGAAAAATCTTTTGCTTTCAAAAGCATTATTATAAAACAATAACATACAAACATGTGTAAACAATAACATTTTATGAAATAACTTTTTATTTGGTAGGTAGCTACTTTTAGTGTAAAATTAAACTTATATACTATAAATTATTAACAGCAATTAAATAATGACGTAACTAAATGATATCATTAAATAAAAAATAATACCTCAAACAAAAAAAAAAGAGTACAATAAAAAAGGCAACGTCAAATAATTGTACTTTGTTTATAGTACAAAGTTAAACAAACAAACGAAATGTATGAAAATAAATAAAAAATAATTATAGTAATATAATTAACACAGATATCGTCACTGCGTAATATCTCTATATGTAACTTACGTTTTCATACTAGTCTGTCAATATTAATTAACATGTTAACATATAGAGGCCGTCGTGGCGCAAGGGCACAAGGATGTGACTATAACGCGACGGTTGTGGGTTCGATCACCACTCGAGACTCGAGAAAATGAATTATTATTTATTTACATTTTGGTGTTGATTTCCAACACTCAATACGCAATGCCTCGAAAAATTTGGCTGAAACTGGGTCACTAAGTGCCTTAAGGTTCCCTCTACCTATGAGTATAGAACTATGTATGTATGTATGGTGGGGTTTTTGATGGAACTACGTAATATTCGCGACAGTTATGGATTCGAATCTCAAACAAATATATTTAAATCTAGTGGCCGTCGCAATGCCCTTTACAACAAACGTAGTCCAGTTTTTTTGTTTACCATCGAAACTTCCATTTTTCCAAGAAAAACAAGAAACTCCAAGTTCCATCGTTCTATTCTACGTAGTTCCAGGTGTGCGTTGTCAATCAGTCAGTTCCACATTCTATCAGCTATCCTACACTCAAATCTGTCACGCTGAATAAATGGAATACAATGTGATACGGAACGAGAAATAAGTTCTATATACAAAAAATTTAATAACGAAATTGCACGAAATATAAAAAAAACTTTTTCAAAAAGTTTCTTTCTTAATCTTTGAAGTTAGAACGTAAGGTAGTTACGGTTACAGCTTTGCGGAAACTTTAATTTTAATCATTTAATCCTGGATAAAGCTTAAAGGGTACTTCCCTTATCGTATCAAGCGTTTAGCATCAAACTAATTACGCCACTATGGTGCCAATATTTACACTAAGATGTACAAGTTTTTAGCTTCATGCTGTATGTAAAAGAAACCTGGGAACCTAGTCTCAAACACTAGTTATTTGCGCGTCACCAGATTGACTGAAATGAAAATTTAAATATATTCTTACCTCGAATGGGAATCGAATCCACAACCTATCGCGTTTACCATCGCAAGCTGCGCTACGACTGGCCCCACAAGTATTATTATTTGCAATCTACATCTAGGTATACTAATATTATAAAGGTGAAGAGTTTGTTTAGTTGAACGTGACAATTTCAGAACCTGCAGGTTCATAATAATATATTCTTATGGTGTTTGTTTGTATTTAGGAGTTACTATTTTACCTAAGACTGTGAAGGCTTATAGGTTATATTACATTACGTTACCTAGGTTACCCACTTAAATATATTTACATGAATGTGTCATACATAATTCTTAGTTATTTTCAATAGACCACAGGGGCAGTCGGAGTTAAACGCTAGTGTTTAAAAAATTCTTAAGCAAGCGCAATCCCCGCGAAACGAAGGCGGGTCGCTAACACTTTTATATATAAAACAAGTTTGTGTAATTTAGTTAATTAAAAACGGCCCTTCTTGAATATTAAATTATAAATAGACGGGACTGGTATAAATGCTTCGAGCATTTTTTTTTCTTTTCTTAAGTGAATGTAATTTTAGATAAGAATTCTACAATATTTAGTTTTAATTTAAATATAAAAAAGAAGGGACTGAAATTTATATAATCTTAAAAACTCGATGATTTTTTTCTTATTGAGTAACATCTATATTGTAGGCAAAAGGAACCCTTCCTCACACACCTCTAATTGCGTTAGTTTTAAAAGACTTTTGTTCCCCACTTTCTGAAAAATCTAAAGATAAGATATTACATGTCAGGTGGAGAGACTTAACACAGTATTTTGTCTACCAAAACTGTGGACAAAATTTAAATAAAATATAGTCACTCCTAATAAGTTGGGATCGAATCTACAACCGTTGCGTTTACAGCCATAGAATGTCTCACTGCGACGCGATGGCTTCAATTTAAGTTAATATCCATTTTAATTTGCTGAATTGCGAAGCTCCGCAAAGATTTCTTTAAGTTCTTAAGTAATATTTCATACGGCAAACAGAAAGAGTAAAATTATAAGAACATGCTTCGTACAATGTATTCTTCGCTACGTCTCATAAAAGAGTGAACATCATGGCATCATTATAATTTATAATGTCAAGTATAATGATGGGTATTTCGTTATGGAACTATGATGTTAAAATTCACTTCAAATTTAAAATGTTAAAATACATTTTTTTTTATAATAAACTAAATTGTACCAAAGAAACTTTGTACTTCCCACTCAAGATTTGGGACGATGCGATTCATTTTTTTTTAATATCGAGAGGTAGGCAGAGGGAGCGTAGTGTTAGGACACTCCGCTCCCCACTTTACGCCAACAACACCTGTCAAGTTTGAGCCACTGCGCCACCTCACGTTTTCCTTGCTTCACATGTGACTATAGCTACCTAATAATAATTATAAATAAGTAATAACAATACAATAAAGCACACATTACGGTCGAACTAGTCATACAGTACCTATTCATTATACATACATACATACAATATTTACGACACGGAAACAGTGTATCTCGATTCGGTGCATATTAATTATCGACGAGGACGCGCGCACTCGGCGGGCGTCAGTGGGGTGTTGAGTGTTCCTTCGAAATGTTGACATAAATAAAAATTTCGCTTGATTTATTATATGGAATTTTGATTGAAAATATTTTTTTCAATGGCCAGTCGTGGCTCACGGGCACTAGCGTGCGCTAAACGCGGGAGGTTGTGGGTTCAAAACTCGAAGAAACGAAAAATTTTATATTTTGATTAGTTTGCTCTGGTAACAAGTGGGGAACGGAAGTGTTAAGACACTCCGTTCCAATAAGGATATTGGACACTTGGTTTTCAGCTACAAAAAATATCATTCGTGATAACGTTTTATTAAAATTTTTGATTATACCAATATCACTCAAAGATTTGCGGCGTTTGGTTACGTTACGCAGAACTTTTGGAAAGTTCAATAGTAGAAAAACAGAGTGACTTAACAATAGCAACCTATTGTTAAGTCCCTGCGTTTTGTATTTATACCTGCGACAAATAAATACCTACCTACCTAAAATGTATCGAAAAGTATTACTTTTTGTTTTATTCTGTATTAGGTATGTTATTTTAATATTAAATTATTTTAAAAATAACACTGAAGTAAGAAATATCACATATACCTAATAAATTTTAGCCAGCGATAAAAACATTAGAGATATCATAAATAAATAAAAGTTAACATTAATTTTAATATAAGAAGTTTAGTATCATAAACAGATATGGAATATTTGGATTTCCATTTGGAACGAGCGATACAATATTTAGAGCACGCAAACAGTGCAACACAATCTTGCACAGTAAGAGGGTCACTCGATTAAAGCGGCGACTATAAATAAACCCGGATTTGAACGGGCAAGTTAAAAGCATTAACATTTAAAAGAGGTTATGAACTTAGTTTCGATTTAAAACATAAGTATTAATAGCTTCACGCTGTATCCCGCATGGGCGACGGAAACCTAGTGGATGAGACGGGATCTGGTGAATGGAGTAGACACTCCATCATTCAGATTCCTTGCAATTTTAGCAACATGCGTGCTTAGTGGCGTAACTTAATACAGCGCTATGTCTCATTATCATAATGGAGAAATGAAAACAATCTTTCGCCGCCGAGTTGGAATTATATTTATAGATATCGTCGGTTTGCAATCATACGCTCTGATGCTGCGCCACGACTTCATTTGTATATTTTAACTCAGAGGAAAGTATATGACATGGAGAACGAACATGCACAATTGCATCTCTAAATAAGTGAATAGTTAAGAAAGCTATATATGTGTGGGCTACATAGGAGGTTAGGCATAGAGAACCTGGGAACCTCTTGTCAATGTTATGTCTTATTGTCAAAACTGAAATCTTATAACACAATTTAAGTTAAATTTTCGTTTCGACTTAGAAATGTAATATTGAAATAATGTTTAATTGAATGAATCCTAACGCCATTCACTTCAAATACAGCTAGCTGTAAGTCGTCGAACAGTACCTACCAGCGCCCAAGGTCTCTAACTCAATAATACGCGTTTTGTAATATTATCCAATGTCAAATGCTGTAATATTAACAAACAAATTAAATACAATCAAAGATACACAAACAGCAATGTCCAAGATTTATTTTGAGTCTTTTATTATTATTTAAGTTTTTATTGTTAAAATCAGAATGAGAATATACCTATAATTAAAATAATATTATGCCATTTGTCAAGCTGTCGAATAGATTGACGCTGACATTTAAATTTTGTCCGGGTGTTCATGTGTCAGAAACCTGTGTGACTGTAAACATGACTGGTTGTGAGTTCGATGATTCCCACTCGAATACATGAAATATTTCACATTTTCATTTCTGCTCAGATGTCGAGGCAAGGCGCAGCGTTGAGTTCCGCCACCCAACACGCAATATCTCCAAAATTAAAGATACAAACCTTACTAGACATATTAATTGGATAGCTTTAATTATGTACAGAAACAATACGATATGAAATTGTTGAAAACAACTACTGGATTTAGGAACTTAAAATTCCTGGGCAAATCCAATTTTCTATTTAAAATTCGAATAATCTATTTAAACTTAAAGTTCACGAACACAAAACTGCGAGCGAAACTAGTCTATTAAAAATGAATAGCCTAAAAAAAACATATTCCCAAAACTTTCAACAAAGAACGCCGACGAAAAATCGATTTTATTTACTCCATTCCATTATTTACAATAACACTAAACTTTAAAACAATATAATTAACATTAAATTATAAAACGCCCTAGATTTAACATGTCACGTCCATACAAAATTATATAAGAGGACAACGTTCTAGTACAGCACGCCGCGGGGACCGGGGGCAGCGCCAAATGTGTCATCACAGTATCACTTGTATGCATAACAATTCACTATTAATAGATATCGGACGATTTAAATTAAAATGTTCATTAAATATTTATTGAAAAGATACGATAAACGAGTACGTACATAAGGGAATAGTCATAGTAATATTGTATGGCGGTAACGCTTGGAGCTTGTAATTATTAAAAATAAATCCAGACTAATACAGTTAAGACTTTAACTTTAAATATATATATATATAAAAGATAAAATAATTTAAGATGACATAGTAAAATGTAAATTTTATGAAAATAATTATATAGAATATTTCTTTATATCAGGATATTCAGGTTTTATCACACGTAAGGCGCCAAACGCTACGGTCACATTATATCGCATCATCCACAGTCATCAATCTTCATACATGCTTTATGGGAGGTTTTATATTTTGTACATGACTTTTCGGTATTATCAATCGTCTGTATGTATAACATACACTTTCAAAGCTTCACGTTGTGTCCCGCACTAAGCAGGATACGCAGTTCACCATGGGAACCTAGTACGACACGCCGTTCCCATTAAGACACTTCCTTTTCCAATATTCCGCCGAACTGAATCACAACCTATAGCGTTTACAGTCGCACGGCCTCTACATAAAAAATATACATATGTACATATATTAAAACGTATCATAACGTTATCGTAGAAAGAAAAGGAAGTTTTCAATGGCCATTATGACAAGTGCAATTAGTCATTACACATTATGATAATAAAATGGCGATAAAATACGCAATATATATTTTTACACTCGGTAAACAACAAAATAACAAAAAAACACCTCTATTTATATCAAACAAAGAAGTAACTCATTTATTTAAAATATACTTCTATTGCGGAATTCAAACCCACAACCATCGCAATGCAGCTGGCACGTTGGAATTGTGCCACAATAGCGCCAACAAATAAATGACATATATTTATTTAAATATAAACAATTAATCAAGTCAGCTATTACAGCTGTACATAAATCAAGATCAATGCTAGTTTTAATAAGCATTATTACTCACATACTAGTGTGTGTAGTCAATTAACCCTTCTCACGAGTATGTAAAGCTCGAAAGGTCGAAGAAAGGACTTATTTGCAAATAATAAAACACAACACATATCCAGTTATGATGAAAATTGATTGAACGTTAAAAACAAGAAATATTTAAATATATTAATTGTTGAATCGTAATATTATACGCTTTAATGTAAATATGAAACACATGTCATTATTATAAAAAGAAATATATCGAAAATTATATTTTCGAATGCCTATAATAAAATTCATTATTACTGACTGTAGACTGATATTTTTTTTTATATAGCAGGATAGGCAGAGGGAACCTAGAGTTAAGTGCCTGCGTTCCCCGCTTTCTGCCGAAATTTCGAGTTAATGAATGGCAAACAACGCCGCGCTTTGCCTTGTTATCCGAACGACAAAATTAAAATATTAAATATTTATTTTCCCCGAGTTTAAATCGAACCCACAACTACCTCGTTTTCAGTTACACGCTTAAACCACCGGGTCACGACGGTCTCAATCATATTATACTATAATACTCATTAATTTCAGCCTGATAGTTTTAAAAATTCTTGATAGACAGAGAAACGGACAAAATAATGATATAAAGGTTCCATTTTTTTCTGGAGATACGGAACCCTAAATCGAGAAAAACTGACCAACTTAATAACCGTGATACAAAGAAATTACTGGTACATATTTGCTGTTCTCGTTATACTCTACTTGGTGTTGACGAAACATAAAAAACCGTGTGTGATGAGAAAAATGCATGTTTGTGAAGAAATCACCTCTGCAGGCATCACTAGACACGTTTACCTACTCTCGCAAACTAACAAACAATTAAATGAATGAGTTGGGCGTCTTGTACTAAAGTTATATTGGAAAATGTGACCTTCATCCCGTTTCCGTTTACTTCTCGAATACGTATTACGGGTCAAGTGACATATCATTCTGTTCTTCTCGTATCTCCCTGACTTAGATATGTATATAGTTTTTGTTACAAAACTTAAAATGAACCAAACAAATCTGAAATTTCAAGTTTGATACTTAGAAAATATATAAAAATTTGAACGTAACGGAATTTAAACCTGCGCCTCTTGGAAATCAAGTCGAAGCGCTCTGACCAACTAAGCCATACGTTGTATCGAACTATTTAAAATATTATATATTTCAGTTGCTTTAGTGTTTGAACCCACAACCGCCGCGTTTACAGTCAGTCGCACGCTTTTTTGCACCGACGGTCACATAATATATAAATACAGATATGTAATATAATACATACATATATATATAGTATATAAAATATTCACAAAACAATAATTTCCTTTAAAAAAAACGATTGCTAAAACAAAAATATAAAGCAACCAACTTCATTGAAAACGAGTCCAGGGTAACCGAAAACCTCCCTCACCCTTGAAATCTGTTAAACAGAGCGTATCGCTCCGTACCGCAGTCCGCAACCAGCATTTCATATTTAATTTGTTGTTGTAATTAAGACACTATAACATCATTTTGTTTCAAAATTCACATTAAAGTTAACTATCATAATTGTAATACAAAGTAAATTATTTAAATTAATATTAAAGTTAATAATCTTTGTAACGCTTATTTATCTATAGATCGCAATGTTTGTAAATCAACGTTGCAATCCTGAAATTGGGACACGGTCAAGTTGCATATATATCCTGGGTGATTTTTAATGGAATAATTTAAAAAACATAACTCGATCGTTATATTATATATAGATAATAGATTAATGAATAGATTGTAAATAAAATTAAATAAATATAATTTTCTTGATTCATAGAACAAGAAAATATACTACGAGAAAAATATCATTTCTTCAAATAACATTTTCATCGAACTACCTTTTCACCACTTTAGCGACCGGAATTTCTATAAAATCTTTGTAAGGAAACTACAGACGCCCACGCTCCAGTGGCATGCCAAAATTCAGTTTGAAATCTAATGCTGTAGTTTGAATACTGAATATTCAGTAAATACAGTAAATTTTCGCATAAGTTGAAAGGTTATATATATAGGATCTACTAGTGTGTACAAAATTAAACAAAAATACTTACAAATACTATAACTAAAGTATATTATAATAATAAAAAAGAATGAAAAAAAAAATTAAGAAATGTTAGGACAAGAATGTAAACAACATGCAAAGTTCATACAATATTTCTAAATAGCCTGTGAATGAGCGCGAAGTTTGTGCGTGAAGCTGATCATTTCACAAAGTAAATCTCCATGAAAAAGGAGTATATATTTAGGTATATATATATAATTTTATAAAATGACTACCACTCCAATACCAATTAAATATGTAAATAAATAACTAAACAAGTTTACAGAACACGTATTTTCATTTTTATAATGATGTAGAAAAAGGAGGCAGACATATTAAATATTCAATTTCAATCTTCGAGACGGTCTGGTTGGATGCAGTCCCTTAAGGATGTGAATTACTTATTCGCGCTGCTCTTTTCCTAGTTGAGAATCTTTGTTTGAGGAAATTGTATTGTCAAGATTAACTATTTATATCACTTTATAAGGATATAGTATGTAAACAAAGCAAGAAAATATTCATCGTGCAATATGTTCGAGTTTCCGCATGTTTATAAGGGAGCCATTCATTAAAAAATTGTGATCAAGATTAAAAAAAACTATTTTTTTAATTTTGATTACTAATATTGTGTTTTATATATTTTATTATTCGATTCTAGTCTATTGCTACGTAAAGTAATGGTAGGCCCATTTCTTTTTAGTATGAATGACATAAATAATATAAAAATATAATATAATAATAACTTATACTAAACTAAATACATTGATAAATAACGTTATTAAGGCCCGGTACTTATAAATCGCTCTCAAGTCTGAGATCGTACTTGCGATGTCGTTTTCATTCGCACATATAATTAATAAATGAAAACAGCATCTCAAGATTGATCTCGAGCCTTAGTACCAATAGCATCTATAAAGCTTAAGACAAATTAGGAACAAATTTAAAAGCTTATATTACGTATTGTAGGTACAAAAAAACAAACTTTTATAGAACCGCGGCGCCATCCAAGTTCCTTTACATAGGGAATATCAAAATGTTCTCTATTTAAGCCCGGAGGCAATGAAAGGCGGTATTAAAAAGGCTGTTTTTCAAGTAAAATCGACTGAGTGTTCCCCGGTAAGTAAACCAGGTGACACGACCCAGTAAAGCGACCCATTTAGTGGGCACAACATGGACATGCGAGGTCACCGGGTTGGACAAGTGACCTAATTCCTATCTAGGTATCGGATTGTGAATGATAGATCTGTTACTAGTATCCACATCTAATAAGGTTTTTTTTTAATGTATATTTCTATGGATTTTATCTGACTGTGTGTACATAAGGTATGTTATGGCATATCGTAAATAATCTCTGGATTTACTTAATTTTGTATAAGAAAATATGGTACTAAAATGCATACAAAAATATTAACTATAAAGAATTAAACTTAAAGTCTATATGTAAATGCAATATATAAATTTACGGAAGAATTTCAATTCTATATAAAATAACAATTATAATGCTACGAGAACATTTTAAATGGTTGCTTATAAATATATAAGCTAAATACATATAATCTTAAAAGACTGTCATGATTTAGTGTGATAACTTATAATTAAAACTAGCAATAATAATCTTAGTAAATGCTTTTATTTTTTGTCGCATATTTTAGGGTAAATAAAGAGAACCTAGTGTCAAAACACTTTGTTCTCTGATTTTCGTCGGAATTGGAAATATAGCATGTGGAGTGGAATGGAGTGGCGGAACTTATTTAAACAGGGAAGAAGATTAAAAGTAAGTCAAATCCCCAAGAAAAGATTGAAACCACAATCACTGCTTTTGTGCAGTCAAACGTCGCTTCGCTATAATGGCTTTTAAAGCATAACTTTTTTATACTTCACACTTTATCACAAATATAGGAGGACAGGCACAGATTTAATATTAAATAACAACTTAACTTAAATATAATCAAAATAGCAAAAGCAAAATATATTATTGTGTGGAATCTATATTTTCTAGCGTAGATCGAAGTATCAGCTCAAAATTCCTTGTGAAAAAGCGAGCGCTGAACAAGCGTATTACTAACATAAAGCAAAGAGCTGAATAGTCAAAAGGTCTGTACGTTAAAGTGGTGATTAAACTTTTATGAAGCTTTAATGCGATGGAGCGTTGCTTTCGACGAGGTATTTATTACAAAATGTACAAAAAATAGGATTGATCGGTGAATACCTGTATTGAATATACATAATGTGTGATCAAATTAGCTTCACGTTGTATTCCGCACACAGCAGGGAAGGCAGAGGGAACCTGGTTATAAAACACTCTGTTTCCCTTTTTCCCCCGGATTCTGCAGACATTGCGTGTTGAGTAGCGGAATTAAACGCCACGCTTTGCCTCGACATCAGAGCGAAGAAATGAAAATATAAATTTAAATAAAATATTTATATCATATCCTCGAGTGGGGGTTGAACCTACAATCAGTTGCGTTCACAGTCACACATTTTTGCCCCAATATTATTGCATTAAATTTTTCTTGCGATATAAACAAACACTTTTCAGATTAAAATGTATAAAACGAAGTAGAATGGAGTACACATCTTTTATTTCAAATCACTACGGGTAGGTACTAATGTTAATGAAATCATTTTTTACGTATAAAAATAAAGAATAAAGGTGCATGTTTAAAAAAAAGATAATCCGAGAATATTTCATGCAAAATCGGATAAATTTGAACATTTTTCTTTAAACCAAAAAAAATTAACATTTTACAAAAAACGGCCAAAATCTCAACAATAATATATATGTCTATAAAAACATCTGTTATCTTAACTTTCCTTATATGACAAAAGTACACAAAAGTAGTACAAAAGTGACACGTGCACCGCGCACCAGTCACAGTTACGTGTGACCTATTTTTAGCTTGCACTCTAAAAATGTAACAATACGTCCATTTGCAGCTTCAGGGACGAATTTCAAGAGAGTTTGCTTTGAAAACACTCAGAGTGCTATAACTTGCTTCCTTTGAAAAATAGAAGTTCGTGGATTCGTTTCTTTACTGATATATACTGATATAAATATGTAATAAGATATTTCTTAGATTTTTTGGGAAATAATTTTGTTTAATTATTTTCATTTTCCCTTGCCGTGCTGCGAGTCTGACTTAAAACGCAATGTCTCGAAAATTGGGTGGAAACTGGAGGACGGAGTGTCTTATCACTAGGTTTCCACTACAACACTTTCTCTCTAAAATGTCACAAAAAGAACATCACATTATTATAGGTTTAGTACGAAAGTTTGTTTAGTAATGTATGATCTGCATTTGCACTATTGTGCATTTGTGCCAGGTAATCTAAAGCTTAACTAATTTAAATCCATTTTTCACTATTCTATTTCTTCCCTTAACATTAAGTGGTTATTTAAATCGGTTCATATATAAAAAGATTATATCAATAAAATTACTTTGTTCTAAGAAAAAATAAGAATAATGCTTAAAATTATAAAAAAATATATAAAATAATAAAACCGGAGGCAAATTATAAAAATAACAAAAAAGACCATAATGTGGAACGATGCACTTCAGAACGGTCAGTCTGACCTCAGTTCAGTATAGAACACTTGATTAACTAAAAACTGTTCGTTAGAAATAAAATTATCATATAAAGCTGTTATAATGTTTTGTAATAAAAAAGATACATTCTAAAAATTGTATGTTTAAAAATATAAAATAATCTCGTATTTTCCCGTTTTAATAATAAGATAAAATGTACAGTAGACTGTTTCGATTGCTCATAAGAAAAAAGAAATAAGCGCGATTTGGTTTTAGGTTTTATCTTTCATAACAATAAATAAAGTTAGAAAACAGATTTACGCTTTATTTAAGATCTATGAATATTAACTGTCAGTTAAATGTAATATTATAGTTTTTTCGCGCATTTTCGATGTAAGATGCAGATTTCATACTACCAATATAGTATTAGCTCGACCTTTAGATACGAGTGGCACGACACGGTCGATCGACTCTACTTACATAGAGGTCCGGTTTGCACCGTAACATTCTCGTCATAGCATCTTAATAGATATTAATTTTTTTTTGTATAATTCCACAACAAGGAAAGAAAAAAAAATTCAGGAAACTTAAAAAAAAGGTAGTTGGAATTGAACAACAAAACAGAAAGAAACAAGATTCTCTTTATAAGTTTTTTTATATGTCTTAGAGTGTCTTAACACTAGGTTCCCTCTACCTACCCTGCTGTGTGCGGGATTAAAATGTTAAAAAAAAAAACTTATATATAACATAAAAATATTTAAATATAACATATTATCTTAAATCATCTTAAAATATGTATGTAATTATTTATTAAACTTTATTTCATTAATTCACGTTTTTTCTAGAATACTTTTGATTCTCATTGTATCAATGGTGGGCAACTAAAAATTAAATCATTTCTAGATATTGGAAAATATTATGAATCTAAGTATAAAGTGACAGAGACAGCAATAGGTTTATTCTAGGCTATAAATCGTAAAAAAAAGATCAGCTAGCATTCTTAGTTTAATAAAAAAATACATTGTTTTAAATATTTTATTTGTACATATTGCGCATGGACATGGTTGTTAAAGTCACTGCATTTTATGTATTTTTCATACTAAAAGTGAAGTAAAACATACACTTTGTAAGTTTATGCTGCTAAGAACTCAGCAATATAAATTTTACAATTTGTCATGTAAAATGCAGAATTTATTTTTCTAAGAGAACTACCTTTGTAACTCGCAGGATTTTATAATTTTTTTTTCAGCTTTAGACTATGTTCTGCACGTAGCGGGATAGGCAGACGGAACCTGGGAACTTAGAAATCACCGTTCCACTTTTTTTTGTTCCACACTTTTAGACATTGGGCGTTGAGTGGAAGAATAATAATAATACATTATAATATTTTCAAAGTCGAATAAAGACATAAAATGAAGAAAAATAA
Organism: Heliconius erato x Heliconius himera; assembly: GCA_013421005.1. NCBI lineage: Eukaryota > Metazoa > Arthropoda > Insecta > Lepidoptera > Nymphalidae > Heliconius > Heliconius erato x Heliconius himera. The sequence goes on along the minus strand of JAATLQ010035943.1, from coordinate 19,444 downwards.
CAGATAAATACATATAAATATTTCATTACTCTACATTCTTTAGAGCACTACCAACGATCAACTAATAATAGAGGCTATCGTGGCATGCTAGGAGGACATTTAACTGTAGGTCGTGGATTCAAACCCCACTGGGAGAATATTTATATAATATTATAAGAACATACTTTATAACAAGAATATTTTTGCCGCGCGAAACCCACTTTACACGTACTGACGTAACATGAACATAAATAAAACCCACCTAAATTTTACAATTGATTCTTTACAATAAATGGATTGTGTATGCAAAAATTAAATTTTATAACAGTAACATATATAATTTAAGATCATAAAACTATTATTTATATGTGTTGGAAGAAAAAACACATAAAATATAAGGCCGTTCGCTAATTACAGTATAAATAAATTAAAGTATACCCGCTATTAAGTTATGATGTGAATGTATAAATGGCGAGGGTCAATCGTGCAGATTGGTGCAAATTTAGTTTTTATCCTAAATAGAAATATTACTAGAAAAATCTAATTTTCTTTTTATTATAGCGATTTAGGTATGTTATATTAAAGAGATCTGTTGTAACATTAAAAAAGGGTATAAAAAATTATCACTTATTCCCCGATCTCCCTTCAGAAAGGCTCCCTCCCTTCAGAGGCGGTGCATGACCGCACAAATTTCAAAACATTGCATGTTGAAGGGCAAAATACAACATTGCATTTTGTCTTGTTACTAAAGCGAGAGAATAGAAATAGCTCAATGCCACCAACCGAGAAGTGAATGGGTTCAATGGATAATGGTTGCATTTACAGTCAGACACTGTACCACTGTGCTAAGACGGACACTAATTCCTAAATCCTCAATTTTCTTTGATACTATAATAAAATAGGAAAATATTTGCTTTATTTTTCTTTTAACTTCAATAATGGAAAATCGTATAAAATCTTGTGAACGACAAATGACAAAAACAATGAAAGACGTGACAGTTTCTTGGAACAATTAAAAATAGATTAGGAAACGTTTCTAAGATGCAAATGACTATATAATTTAAACGTCACAGTTTACACACCCAATAAATGTATGAAAATGTTAATCTTTTTAATCTACCTTGACTTATAGGTATTGTTTCTAATAGAAATAGCTAAGATTGTATAAAGAAAAATGTTTAAAATTCAATTATTTTCTGATAAAAACCTGTACAAAGGTAATGAATGTATGGTAATGTATGATACGAAAAAACATATTGACAGTATATACTAGTCTTTTTTAAACGGTATGTATATATATGAGTGGAATCGAGTGTTAGGTACTCCGTTAACGACTTCCCGCAGGATTTACTGCTTCATTAAATGTTTTTTTATGTTTAAAATTATTTGCTAATAAATAATATCTGTAAAATTACATAGAACAGAGCCACTTATTATTAAGATTTCGTATCATACTGAAGAATAAGTAACGAGAAATAATGTAAAATAAATTATTTTTGAACATTTTATAAGTATTCTAAAATAAACCAGTTTTTTTTATCTTAATATGTGTTAATATTTCGACAACAAATAAAAAAGTTATCTTTAATTCTTAATTTATTTTGACTAACAAAAATATAATCGCCATTCCGAGAAACGTAACAATAAATGTAATTTTCAGAAAAACACAACTACAAAAATATTAACAAAAGGTAAAAAACGGTAACATTTTTTACCAATTTCCTGTAGACTTGAGAGCTTAGAGTTCTTAAATTATTCTCGAATATTTTATTTATTTATTTTACTTATATAAAAGATGAATTTGGTTTAGTTAAGGTTAAGGTTTAAGTACATTAATTGAAAAGAAAGTTTTTCACAACAAATAAAAAAGTTAGATTTCGGTTCCATTTTTCTTATTAAATATACTGTTTAAAACAACAACAACAGAGTGTTGAGTGGCGGAACTCAACGCCATCGCTTGTGTTTTCTAGAAAGCGGAGAAATGACAATTACCACGAGTGGGAATCGAGCCCACAACCATCGCCTTTACAATAAGACATTCTCCCTCTAAGCCACGACAGCTTCTTCTTATTTGTAGGAAAATAAACCATAAAAATTAAAAAAACACAGTTGTATATGCACTTCACATTCCTTACATCTATGTGTGTAATAGCGTGTCTTCATATTCATACAAAAGTAACATGTCACCCGTTAAACCTATTATAAATGTAACTATGTATGGACAGTTCGAGAAACGATTTGCATATAAAAATAGTATAATGTTTTATAAAAAAGGAATCAGCTTCACGCATATATAACGTAAATCTTAATATTTTTAACTATTTTTTAAAGTGTTATTCTATACTTAGGAAAGAAAAATACTAATTAAGACAACGTATAAAAATTTGAACGTAGGACTCGAACCCGCGCCTCCTGGGAACCGACCAGGCGCCACGTGACCACTAAACCATACGTGCTCATCAAGCTACGTCGAAATTCTTATATGCTTGTTTTCTAAATAAGTGTAATTGATAATGTTTAATTTTTTTTTATAATATGATACCACCTCACCACGACACGATAGATTAATTGTAGTATCTATTCTATAATATATACGTTACCAAAAAAATGTGGGTTATATATATAATGTGGAACAAACAAATATATATATATATATATATATATATATATATATATATATATATATATATATATATATTAGCTTTACGTTGTATCCCGCATTTAGCAGGGTAGGCAAACGGAACCTAGTGTTAAGACACGGCAATACTCAAGTCAATTACCAATTTAATTTCATCAAAATATGTTTTTTGTTGTAGTAATATACAACAGTAAACATATTTTAATATGTTTTTTTTTCACATATTTAAAAAAAACACATAAAAAACATTACTACATTAATACAAGAACTAACCAAAACAAATGTGGAAATTCTCTCATAATTAAGTAAATTATTATGAATATTATTATATTACGGTGTAGTATCAACAAGTTAATATGCGTCGCTGGCTCGTTTGGACGCTTCGAGAACTTAGTTGGATGGAAAATGACCATTATTTATAAAAATAATAATACAACGATGTGATAAGTTGAAAATATAAATAAAATAATATACGTTTGTGTTATAATATTTAAATTTTAAACTATACCTGCTTCAATGCTATTTTAAACCATTACTTATATAATAAGTAATAATAATAAATTAAAAAAAATCATAATATATCAAAAATATATGAATAATGTGATGACGTTAAGACTAAAAATTAAATAAAATATAAAAATATTGTGTTGCTATAAAATTTATATTTCGTGTTATAACCACGTTGTTCTCTAGAGTCTAGTATATATAATTTCTAGAATGTACTTCAAGGAGAGAAAGCCCTTACTCTAAGCATTGGGTCGCAAATTCCGGCACATTACAATGAAGCTATGTATTGCTGAACTTTTCTTCTCTATTATAATCGAGAAAGAATATAACTGTTACTGTATTAATAACTGATTTATGAAGTAGTTGGAGAATTGAGGTAATATAAAAAAAGAGCGTTGGCCAGCACATCGTATCTAATAAACCTGTTTGATGTATTTGTAATGTTTTCAAGGTTTTAATATTTACTTAAATAATCAATCTTTATTTGGACTTGGTTCCGGCAAGTAACATATATGTATGTATTTATATTACATTATATAACAATTTTAACTACCATTTTTCTTCTTTCATCAACGCCATCATCATTTAAAACAATGAGAGAGTTAGAGAACTTAAAGAAATCGAAGTATCCTTTCTCTTCATCAAATTTCAATTAATTATTGGGATTTAAAATGATTGTTCTTTCTTACATTTTATGAACTTTTCGCGTTTTATATAAGTAATTTTATTCAAAATTTTGTGTTATAATTTCTAACTTTTCTATAAACCTATTAATCTTTCGATTTATTTTAAAGAAACGCTTTTTTTTGATATTTAACAAACATATTTGCCAAGTGGAAATTTAAACTTACATCTTTGCTTTTTATTCAGATACCACCAAAAACTGTGTCAAAACAGCAATTTTAATTTATTGGACAAAATACAATTACATACACCCACGTCGGATGTATTTCATTTAAATGAAAATACAGAGATGTTTGCTTGCTCCCGTTTTGATAAATCTATTGAATATCTTATTCATTGAATCTTTACGCGTTTATTGACTCATTATTTTTAACTCGACTGAAATAACAATAACAAAAAAAAACAACAAAATTAACATTATAAGGTTATATTTATTTTTGTCTGCAAAGAAAAAGATATTGAGTGGAACCCAATATATCTGAATGGTTTTATTTATTTATAAACTTCACGATGTATCTTGTACACAAGGGGAAGTTGCCTCGACACCAGAGCGAAGAAATGGAAATATAAATTTAAATACATTTTTCATTTCCCCGAGTGGGTATCGAACCCGCAACCGTCGCGTTACAGCCACACCCTTGTGCCCCTCGGCCACGACGGCCTCAGTTGTCTATATATATCTCAGCTATCTCAGTTATAGTTAGTTGATCACTTTACCCCGCATGAAAAAAGGTAGCCAAAGAGAACCCTAATACTAAGACATTTTCCCCCCATATTTTAGATACACCGTGTTAACAAAATTAAACGCTGTATAATACCATATTTTGGTTACCGGAAAATAATTAAATAAAAGTGAAGATTAAATCTATAACTATCATTTTTTCAGTAAGACGTTGTTATATCACAATGCATATTTATAGTTCCTATGTATGTACATTAAACTTAAAATCAACATGTACAATCTTCCTCTCCATCACTATACAAGTACTTACATTTAAATGATGAATTATCCAAAAATAAAACTGACATCTAGTTTATTATTTGAAAAAAAAAAAAAGTAAGAATATCATTTATAAACCAAAAATATCACATTTTTTTTTATTTCAAAAATAAATAGAATAGTGAATAAGGAGAGTAGCACAATAAGAAACACGATACACAAAGATCATAACTCAAAATTACCTAAATTAATTTCAAACATATACATACAAAGAGCACATAAATTCTAGAAACGCACAGAGATAAAAAAAAATCCATTAAAAACGAAATCTAGACCGAACACCGCGGCCGAGTTCTCAAGTTCTAGGTTAATGTTCTATCTATTCCCGTCGGGTCGACGACCCGAGCCGGTCTCGGACAGCCCCTGCAGATCACCATGGACGATAAACGGAGTTGAAACACGGGGGCAATCGTCATTCATTTATTCTTTGAAAGTAATTATTATATGTATACGAGTGGTATACAAGCAAAAGCGCTTCAGTCCAAATATATATTTTTTTAAACTGATAATATTAAAGTACTTGAGACCAGTCGTAGCGCAGGGGCACAAAGTGTGACTGTAAAACCGACTGGCTGTGGGTTCGATCCCCACTCGAGGAGATAAAATATTTACTTAAATTTATATTTCCATTTCTTCGCTCTGGTGTCGAGGACGAGCGCGGTGTTGAGTTCTGCCACTCAACACGCAATGCCTCCAGAATTCGGCAGAAAGTGGGGAACGGAGTGTCTTAGGTTCCCTCTGCCTACTCTGCAGTGTGCGGGATACAGCGTGAAGCTGATTGATTAAAGTACATCGCAATTTATCCTTCTGAGGATAAATTTAAACCCTATTAATATTAGAAATTTAAAAGATTGTGATGATGGATGTTTGACACAGTCACAAGCAGAAACTACTAAACGGATTTAATTGAAACTTTATAGTAATAACTTATACAGTAATATCATATAGCCTATAAGAAAGGCTCTTTAGTAAATTGACTATTCAACACAAAATAAAAAAAACAATTCAAATCAGTAGTTCCTTATATTAGCGTGTTCAAACGAACATTTTTTTTATTTCAATTCAATTTTTATTTATTTCGTCTGGAGACTATTAGTGATTAAGATTCGTTGCGTAGTTCGAAAGGACAAGCGTACACTAGTGAAGCGATTTTACTTTTTTTAGTTTCACTGAGTATCCTGCATATAGCATCGTAGACAAAAGGCTTAGTGCTAGCCTTTAAGACACTCGATTCCTTATTACCAAAGAGAAATAAAGAACAAATTAAAATATAAAATATTTCGGTCCCCTGAGCGGAAATCGAACACACAACCGTCGCTTCTACCGTCACACGCTTGTGCGACTGAGCCACGACATTCTCATTTATTTAAGTATACATACTTAGAAAATATTAATTTATGTTTTTCGTAACTTTTTTGCATTAAGATATTGCTAAAAAGGTATATTACATCTAAAATTAAAAGTAGAATGTATTTTTAACTCTTTCCTCCCACACAACCTTTAATTTTTTTTCTATATTAAAAAAAACGAACGATTTTACTAATACTCTCAAAGGTCATACAAAAAATGGTACTGCTTGAATAACCTTTAACAAAAAAATTTTAAAAAGCAAATATATTTTTTTTTCATAATCAATATATGTTTATCTAATACTAATTAGTAATTTATCTTATGTGATCACGTCTGTACTTTGTAACTAATTAAACTGAGGTCAATATGGGAGTTACAATGTATTTTATTACGTACAGACAGACATAACCGACAATACCGTCTTGGTGCAGTTTTTATGTATACGAGTATCATAAAAGTTACGAGGTTAAAATTGTGGATTCGAATCTTATCTAGGTTTTTGTTTTCAAAACCTTCATATAAGATTCAGAACATTTGAACCTTAATTAAAAGGGGTGGATGTATAAAAATAAATATATTAACGTAAATATATTCAATACACACCTACTAGAGGTAAATATGTAAAGCAGTCATACATTAATTTAAAAAAAAAAAACGAATTTCTGAACAAAAAAAAATACACACAAAGTACTTACCCTTGTGCAAAAAGAGCATCCGCATCCGGATATTAGAGTGATCTTGTCAGGTGTTGCGTCTTCAAGACAAAGCTTGCAATTAATAGGAGCTGCCGGTACGAAGCCTCCACCGGCTCCGTCTAAGGAATACCTACAAAAAGGGAAAAATATATAAATATTTATAAGATTTTATTAAAAGTAATAATATTTAATATCATTGGAGTGCTTTGAATGCCATGGTCGTGGATTCGATTCCCACTCTGGCAAACGATTATATTAATTTACGAGTATATTCATTTCCTCGCACTGCAAATCCTTGAGTTCTGCGATTTATCTTGCAATATGACCATAAATCTTAAGTAAAAAGAATGGAGTGACTTAAAAATACGTTCTCCTTGCCTAGTGTATGAGTAGTAGGAAAATATATCCTATACATTATATTACTTAATACAACATTGCCCACTTATGAACTTGAAAGAATAGTAAATACATTGCGATCAATATCATGCAGTCGATATCAGTTTAAATATTAAAAGCAAAGCAGAAGTGCTTTATGGCATGTCCTCACATTGTGTCCCGCAGGGTAGGCAGAGGGAACCTAGTTTTGAAACACTCCGTTTCCCACGGACCTTCGAATTTTCGAGACACTGCTTGTTGAGTTTTTCAATTGACAGAGGAAACCTATTGCTCCGAGCAGGGATCTAATTCTCGATGGTCACATTCACAGTAATTTGCAAAATTGGAGAAAGTTAAGGAACGGAGTGTCTTAACACTTCGTTCTGTCTACTATACAATACAAAAAAAAAATACTATACAATAAAAAAGAAAAGACTTTTGGAAATTAAACTTTTTTTACTTTTTGAAATTAATTTTTCTACGGGAACACGACATAACGAGATTTTTAATTAACGCCTTATCCACGTAAACAAAGTGGCGGACGACGACTAATATTTATTATACTCGGTATGCAAAGAGAACCTGATAGATGTGATAAATCACTCCCTCCTCTAATTTCACCTACTTTCGGCTCGTATCTATAAACCGCACTCAGCCGCTCCAAGATCGGTGCCAACAACGACCTCAGAGTCAATTCTGAGATCGATCTTAAGCGGCTTATAAATACGGACCTTAGAGACACTACGTTTTAATTGGTGAAACTCAACACATCTTACATCTATATAGATATATTATATTTCCTCGACTCTTAATATTTTCTCTAACTATATTAAATATGTTTACAAGGTCTACAACACGACAAATAAAAGATTATGCAGAAAATTTTAGAAGATATAATAAAAATCCGGACAAGTGCGAGTAGGGCTCGCTCGCCGAGGGTTCCGTACAAAAATTGGAGGTCCCAAGCTTAGCTTAGCCAGAGCCCTTCCATCTGATACCTCACTTAAACTAGCGGTTTTAATACTAAATATTGCCCCTCATTTAGGGTTGTATTTTTTTAAGAATTTAACCACAAATGTATAGTTTTTCTGAACTAGATTTTATCCTGAACTAGACCTACTAGAATTATAAAATTTAGCAGGTAGCATCAACTACCTGTAGATGCTACTAGCTACTAAATTTCATAATCCTTCCCTTATAGTGTCGAAATATGCGTTTTTTATGATATAAACGGTCACATCTTTTTTTTTAAGTAAATGTAGTGTAATACAATTTCACAAGAAAATTATGGGACCGTAGATCTGAGTATATGGTTTAAATTTTTATTTATTTATTAAAATCTTATAAGGGTTCCTTTTTTCCCTGATAGGCACGGAATCCTAAAAATGAATGATAAAAGCGTACGTGTGCTATCCGTAAATGTTTAACTAACACTTGGCCTATATTTATTCTTATTAATTATGAAAATTATATAGTTTAGTATAAATATAAAATACTTATATTATTTAAGCGTGCATTCTAGACGTCTGAAGAGAATGAATACAACAAGTAATGTTAAATAATGAGTTATTATATAATAATTATTAGTTACTTATTATATATTACTTAACTGTATAGAAGTAACTGTTATTATATCCTTAGCCTTGAGCAGGATTTGCATAATAACTTTAGCATTTTTATACTTTGTTTTGAGAAGGAGCGTGTATTCAAAATTTAAATTTATTTATTTTTTATGGAAAAGACAAGGCAAACTAGCGTTCGGATCACATGATCGTAAGTGATCACCGCCGCCCACGACCCCGTGCAACACCAGAGGAGCTACACGTGCGGTGCCGGCCTTTAAGGTGGAAATAGACTCGCTTTTTGAAGGTATATATGTTTCGTAGGTCATATCGACCTGGAAACGCTGCCGCGAGTAGGCCGCTCCACTGTTTCGTGGCGCGTGGAAGGAAGTTCCTACGAAACTTCACAGTAGTGGAGTGCCGTGTATCCAGGTAAACGTAATATACTATTACATTGATAAAAAAAAACAATTAATAAACGAGGTATAAGAAATATTAAATAAAAGCAACTTTACACCTTTTCCCTGTCTAGCAGGGTTGTCCGAGGGAACCTAGTGTTAATAGACTCCTTTCCCAAACCAATTTTCGGGATATTACGAGTTGTGTGGTGCTCAACGCCACGCTTTGTACCAGAGCGGAGAAATAAAAATAAAAATATCATTCCCCTACAACTATTGTTTTCAGAGCGGACGCCATCGTGGCGACATCTACAAATATTTTAAGCAAAATTTATTGCTTTTCCATCGCTTGAACTACTTTTTTCAATCAAACACCCGACCCATTAATGTTCTATTTAACATCTGCACATTGCACTACGTATTATTATAATAGACTTGCGTGACCAACAAACACGCACTTTTTATATAAAATACATGAGCACGTGTTTCAAACTCCCGGTATTACACGTGGCTTATTTGGCTTACAACATGTGAATTTGTATGAAGGAGATTCTGAAAGGATAATTAATTAAAATATATATTTATTTTTTTAGCTTCAGCTGTATCTCACACATAGCAAGGTAGGCAGAGGGAACATGGGCACCTAGTGTTAAGGCATTACGTTCCCATTAAACTAAGGTGGCGTTTAACATTAAATGGAAAATTTAAATATGTTTGAGTCGAACCTACGATTATCACTTGTAGAGTCAGTTTCCTTAATACACGCCAAGATATAAGTACGTAGTTTCGTCATATTAAGAAAGCAAGAGAGTGAGACGATGTTTTGCAAAACATATTTTTGTCATAAAATTTATTTAATATGAGCCGCTGCTGACGAAGAGGCACGCTTCCCTTAAATCGAGAATTTACCATGCTATGTTATACCTACATCAAAGAACCCAAAGGATTCAAATACCGCTACATTTTTTTATTTTAAATATTTTTATGCGAAGGTTTTTATGCAACGGTTTTGGGTTAAATTCCCATTCGGCAGTGTGAATTATTTTCAATTTTTCGCCTAGACAAAACGCGGCGTTGAGTTCCGCCACTCAATTATCAATGTGTCGAAAAATAGGCGGAAAATGTGGAACGAACTGTCTTAAGACTAGTTCCCTCTGCATGATATATGCGGGATACAGCGTGAAGATATGTTTTATTAATTATGTGTACTTTGACCAACTGGTTTTATTTGAGTAACTTTCTACCATTAAAACGTCGATAAGTCACCATACTACATATAATAAAGAAAACCAGTACAACCTGCCCCTTCCTAATACTCACTAAAACAACATGGTATGGTTTAATTATGCAAAGTAGCACACTCAATGGAAAGTAATTGATTATCATTATACGATAGTTTGGACTTCAAATCTCGCTCAATAACGTAACTAAATACTATACAGATTATATAAAACTTAAAAAATTAAAGAATGGAAATCTATGTTTCTTCTTTCTACAAAATACAGATAAAAAGAAAACAAAAAAAAGCAAATAATATTATTACACAAACATATTTCATATAAAATAAACTCATTAATATATAGACTATCTACTTAAAAACGAATCATTTATTTAATTACAGAACATTAAAAACAAGATATCGATAGTTCCGGTTATTTAACTTGTCTGTACCAGGAACCGGCGCGCGTGTGTAAAACGTTTAGACCGACCGTCGTGTAATATAATACTCAGAATAGAGACGTTGACATTTATTAAATATAAAAATATTTAGTAATAAATCTATTATTTTGAATAATAATTAAAGAAAAACGAAGACAAAAATCACTACGTTATTGTAGCAAAGTGCTTATAGCTTTTGAACTTATAATCCGATTTCATAAGCGAAGATAAGAACCATCGCGAAGAACAAGGCTTTTGATAAAAAAATCCATTCATTAATTCAGGAGCTACAGTGCCACAGGCAGACAAGTCAAACTTATAAAACCCCCCATTTACCCCCCATTACGTTAGAAATATATTCAACAAAATAATATTTTGGATACTTTTACTGTATTCAGTTTAACATAATTACTTTATGATAAAGCAAACCAAGAAGTCCAAAAAATATTAAAAAGACAAGAAATCCAAGCAAACGCGAGGCTAAAAACAGAATCTCGACTAAACACTTATCACGCTCTTTAAGCCGCGAGTGGCAAAAACAAAAGCTACGGAAAGCTCCACGTGTCAAGTAACGCGAAGACTGAAATAGAAACAAGTTGTACAAACAATATATTGTGATAGCAATGCGATGTAAACAATTACATATATGAAATATATAGGATTTTCTTTACAAGATTGTCTTTTGAAATAATATTTTTACTTTGCATTCTATTTTCTTCTATATATGTATTTTTAAGACTGCGTACCCTCAAGGGTAAAACAGGACTTTATTACTTAGACTAGCTACCCGTCTTTCTGTGTGTCTCTCCGTCTGTTACCTGGCTGTATCTCATGAAGCGTGATATTAAGGCATTTGAAACTAGCACCGATAATGTATTGCTGTTGCCACTATAACAAAAAAACACAATAAATAAATATTTAAGGGCCTCCCTTATTCCATATAAGAAAAATTTTTTATACATTCGTATTTATAAATATATAGTGCTCAAGCCCGACTCGCACTTGGCCGACTTTTATTATATTAAATATCTGATTTGTGGAAGTGATTGTAAGGTATCTGTAGAAATGTTCTGTTTTGGGTTTTAGCAAAAAAGCAATTGTTTTAAAAAAAAACCAAAAGTATAAACGTACAACTGGTAGAAATATAAAACTTTGTATAATATAAAACTTCGTTCACACTTTTAGCCTATTTGTTAAAAGCTGACAGGGTGAAGTTTAACTCCGTACACAGTATTACCACAATACCTAATCGGGTAATAAATAACATTTATTTAAAACATGAACATAATAAAATATAAATACATATATAGGATTTCAACTAACTATCACCACCATGTTTACTGAAAAATAGAAAATACGACTCGTGTATTAACTAGGAAAATATAATTGTGTAAAGGAAAATACATGACAATAGACGTTTTATATCCACCTTGTAACTTTTATAATGAAAGTAATATTAAACCATCTGTCCTTGGTTCTATTTCCAAGAATATTCGTGAAAGAAAGAGTAAAATTTAGCGTGGTTTTATTTTTCTCGTTATTTGCTGTTAGATTTTAAGGTAGTATCGTAACAAATTATGGTATAACAAGTTTCTTTAAATATACACGCAACAAGGTGGTTATAATATTCCTTCATAATTTGTCGATAAAATATAGAAATTTACGTCATTAACGAATTCGTTGTTGAACCCGCAACCTTTGGCGTTAACACGCTTGTGCCCCCGCACCACGACGACTTCGAAAATTGAGAACCGCATAGTTTCCACCTTCTAATAAATAATATATCTAAAATGAACTACACCTTAATTTCTTACAAGGCAACTTGGACTGGTAGGAAACGCCTTTTTGCACAATATTTTTTTTATAAATTGCATACCATCAATCTACAATAAAATATATAAAAAAAATAGATACAGGTGAATTCAACGCCCCATCCAAACTTCCGTGAGACATCCGCAACAGGCTGTAGGCAGAAGTTTTGGTAAATCTATTCAGTTCCCCGAGACGTGTCTATGGATTCCTCTTCAAAAAACCAACACAACGAGACGAGAGGACATGTCCTCACTCTGTATGTCTCGCTTCCTTGTGTAGCCACAATGAAAGTCGTTCAGGCATTATACAATACGGAAACGATTCACGACCAACATATCTTACCTATAGATGGCTGGGAAGATTTTATTTTAGAATTTTTTCTTACTTTTTATTATTTTCTTCCCAAGTGAAGCCTAACTTCAGGACGGCCACGACTTGCCGACCGTACTGTAAAAGCGTGATCAGATCCACATCAACCTACCTAGAACCACCAGCACCGGCGAGGGACAGTAGCGAGGAGCATCGGGAGCAGACGGAAGGCGCGCGCAGTCGGTTGTGAGCCCTGATCGGTTCGGGGGCCTTCTCCCTGTCCGTTAGCGCAAGGACAGTTGAACATTTTCTTAGACCTGAGGAGGAAAATATATTACGTGATTAATAAGAGTTTTATTTGTGTATAATTTGTTAAGGCGATGTGGTTGTGGGTCCCATTTCGCAGAAGAAGTACGAAACTGCCTTACTTTATTATTATTTATATTATGACAGGGTCCAATTGTTGTAGTACTGTGGTTTTATTTTCCGATAACCATTGTACGTAACAGAAAAAAAATCAAAAAGAAGAAGAAGAAAAAGAAGTAAAAAATATTAGGTGATTACTGCAAAGTTAAATTTCTTTGAATGAGTGACAACACTCAGTTCTCATCTTTTAAATAATATCTCTATAGGATAAGAAATCCTTATATTTTAAACAAAAAATAAACTTATTCTATATGAAATAAAAAATAATTCAACCGTTGCGTGCTGACAGACATGTTAATTGCGGTTATCATGTTATTACATGTTATAAAGTAATTAAATATTACGTATATTTGGCGTCCTAAAATAATTGTAATAGACACCAAAAGTATAAACTTTTCAGTCTTCGTAACTCAAAAAGGAAAATCTCCATCTAATTTGTCTGTCTTATTTCATTCAAATTCTGTTGTACCACTCTCAAAATAGCATATTTAAATAACCGTGTAAAAAGGTGATTAAAATGTGATATATGCCTGTATTTTTTACGTCTACATAAAAAAGTACTTGGTTGTACTACTTTTGTTGTATACATACATATTTTTATAGAAAAAAAATGTAATGTTTACTAGACTCACTATGAAAAATAAGGTAAATAGTAAAAAAAACGCATAGGATTATTCTAAAATGTAAATGTAAGTAAATTTTCGAAAGTAAAATACTGAGAGAAAGCTGTGAGGGGTCATATTTTATTGTTTTGAAACTTTTAATTCATGGACTGGTTTTTTGGTATGTACCTACGCTCGTTAGCTTAGTCCATTGTTTGGGTGATCGTCTTTTATATATTTTTGTTTTTGACTGGGCCAAATTAATTTAAACATTTAGTTTATATCATATTTATTATTTAGTTGCGGCTACACACAATATACGATATTTTAAATAAGTAGAGAAAAAAAATAAGTGAATAAAATAAAAATAATCATAAAAAAAATATATGAAGATGACAACAATGATATAATAGTACTAGTAGACGGAGTGGGCGCCGCGCAGTGATTGTTGACATTACTATCCCACACGACGACAATCTCGTAAGGCCGAAAAAGAAAAAATATCTAAATATGTAAATATTATCTATTATCTAGCCTATGTCCAACCAGTCGGTATTATAATATGTCTAACCAGTCGGGCTGGACTGGTTGTGGGATCGATCCCCACTCGAGGAGGTGAAATATTTACTTAAATTTATATTTCCATTTCTTCACTCTGGTGTCGAGGCAAAGCGCGGCGTTGAGTTCTGTCACTCAACACGCAATGCCTCCAGAACTTGGCGGAAAGTGGGGAACGGACTGTCTTAACACTAAGTTCCCTTTGCCTACACTACTGTGTAGGGGATACAGCGTGAAACTGATAAAAAAAATCTAACCTATGAGATCACTGCCATGTGGGATGTTAATGCGGCTATCATTGTACCAATAGTGATTTCAGTTAACGGCTTACTAGCGAAAAGCCTCCAAAAGAACCGGATGTAGAAGGCAGTTTTACTTGAGACGGCGCGTATTGTGAGGAGGTTTCTCTCTCTGGAGCCCCAGCCACCGATGACTGGGACCCTTGTTCCACCGTCAGAAGAGTGTTTTTTTTTATATTTAAAAAAATATTATTTATAACAATTTATATTTAAAAATCAGCTTTACGCTGTATTCCGCACGAATTCTAAGAACTCAACGCCGAGCTTTGCCTTGACACCAAAGCGAAAAACGGAAATATATATTTTAATAAATATTTCATTTCCTCGAGCGGAGATCGAACCAACAACCAGACGCTTTTACAGTCACACTTTGTGCCCCTGCGCCACGACTTGTCTCGAATTTATATTTATTGACGAATTTACATTTAAAATTGTAAAATTTATTCCTCTTGTATAATAAAAAAGTATATAGTATATAATATTACACGAACTACATAAATACATACATAATGTCTATTTGATAATCAACATCTTATTATCACAGAGCTGCGTGCGTATCTTTATGAGCACAAAGTTCATTTATTCGCTTTATTTGCTTTTTATAATCTAAAGTCACGTGTTGGAATCTAGTAGGATATGGGCTTATTTGCATTATATACATTAAGTATGTACATTAATAACTTAAAAATAATTTAAGTTTGACAGAATTTGCAAATTATATGGTAATTCACACCAAATATTTTATTTTTATGTGATGGAAATAGCAACAATAATTAATATTGATTTTTGAACATATTTGTTAAATTTTAATATAATAATTGTAAAAAAAAACAACTTCACGGCTTTACTCGCGTAGCAAGGTGGCAGAGGGAACCCAGGGAACAAAACACTTTGTTTTCCAACTTTCACGCAACACGCGAACGCGAATTATTTACTCAATTGCTCTACGCCGCGTTTTGCCTACTAGGGTAAATAAATGAAAGGAATTTGGATACAATAAATCCTCTGAGTGGAGATCGAATCTACAACTACTAGTTTACAGTTAGACACTCCATGTTGCCACGACGGTGTATATCATATTTTGATAATGATTTAAACCAATCATGGTATTTTCTAGCTGAAGCGAACTCGAAATCACCTAATGCTATAATTATTTACTCCCAAACAACGACTCGTTTGTGTCATTACCATCAAACATACTATTACAAATATAAAGCTGTAATAGTGTTTATGTGCATACGATGAATTGGGATTCCAATCCCGCCCGATAAATTATTTTTTTTCTAATTTGGTAAGGCAAAGTTCACCGTTGGCTTCCACCAAGTACCAATACTTCCCTACGGTGGAGAGTGCAGCTGGCAAATATTGCTCCTTATTAAAAAACATCTTCCGGATTTAAGAACGCGAGCAGTATTTGTAATATACAAAGGCATGTTTTAACATCATTATGACATATATATATATATATATGTAAATAGATATATATCTACATTCAATTTGTAATAAATTACAATGTTAACATTTAAACTAAAGAACTTAATAGATACTAAGTAGCTTATTTACTAATTTGGAGTTGAATAAAATTAAATAAATGTGAAAAAGAAATTAAAATACGATAAATTAAAAGAAATAGAATAAATTATTAAAAGAAATACAATAATCCTCACATTTGTTTTAATTAAACATTCTAAACTAAGCTTTTTTTAAAAAAAAAACCGTTATAATAATAAAAATTACGCCTGGTAAACCTACGCTCCAGAGCAAGTGTAACTAAACGCGATAGTAGTATAGTATAAATTATAAAATTTTGTTTGTACGGTTCAAATAGATAACTAATATATTATATCTCTGAAATTAACAAAATGTGTAGAGTACTACGAGTACTACACCTACTCTACCTTTAACTGATCTATCACTCGATTGAACTTAGTATTATAGATTTTATCTGCCTATTTTGTATATTTTTTAGCTTCACGCTGTAGCACACCCATAGAAGAGAAGGCCAGACGGAACCTAGGAACCTAGTGTTAAGACACATCTTATCCGCACTTTTCGCCGAATTTTATAGGAATTGCGTGTTGAGTGACGGAATTCAGCGTTGCGCTTTACCTCATCACCAGAATTAAAAAATGAAAATATTAAATATTTCATTTTCTTGATTAGGATCCGAGTCCACAATCTGCCACGTTTACAGTAGCACGCTTGTATCCATTTGCCACGACTGACTTCGAGATATATAAATAAAAATAAAGAAAAAAAATTGGTCACGTAAAAGGAAAAGGTCAGTCCTATATTAGCTTTAGATGCATCACCTAAGCATTATGCCAATATTGATTGATTTGAAACATTGAAGGTTGGCAGCATCCGCCAAGATTGGCAGCATAAACAAATATTTAACTATAATAAGTTTACAAATATTACGTCATAATGGCGTATGTTTATACTCACAATATATATTATGAGATTTATAGTTGAGATTACAATGTTAGAAATGACCAACTGTCAATAGGAAAATAGGTTTATTTTGTTTATCTCCAATATTGAAAATAAATATAAGCAGATATATTAAAATGTGACTTTGGACAGCCATACATATTTAACATATTTAAAAATGATTACTAAGTAAAAGTAAAAGTAAAAGTAAAAATACTATATTGTAAAAGTAAAAATACTATATTGTAACCCCGCAACAGCGAGACTTTTATGCGGCTATTATAACTTTAACAAACTGGATTAATTTCTATAAGGGTCCACTACTGAAGGATCATTTCACAGATTTGACCCGTGCGATCCTTATTGCATCTTACTAATCCGTACTAATATTATAATGTCAAAGTTTGTGAGGATTAATGTTCGTTCGGATCTCACGCAAAATCTACAGAACTCATCTAGGTGAAACTTTACAGCAATATAGCTTAAACTCCAGAATAGCTAATAGGCTACAAATAATGTAAAGGTTTTGTATAATTTGGCTATAATACAACAATAAGTTTGAGCGAGTGGGTCGCTAGTTTAACAATATTTTACCTTCAAGCAAAGGCTGTGGTTGTGATAGCACCGAGTCTCGAGACGCGGCTCGTCTCACAGGCTTCGCTGGTCTTGCTAAGGACTTGAGACCGCCACTTAAAATTAGCTCCAGAGCTCTCCGACCTCCAGGACCGTTCGCGCCTGCTCCCATCTGCAGAAACAAATAGAATCAAATTATATCATAAAATATTGTAATTAAAATATTTTAAAGAAACTTAATACCACTTTAAAACGCTAAAAAAATTAAATAAAATTTCCCAGTGAAATTTCTAACGTCACTTACATTCAACGAAATAGTAAAATTAGAACAAACTTATAAGTAGGATGAGCTAAGCTTCACGAGAAACTATAACCACGAGCTTTAACTATACAGTGGAAAACTAGCAAATCAATAACAGCATTGGATTGGTTCAATTAGGAAAACGATATATCAAATAACATGTACGAATATATTATATGTATATATATATCTCTATCTCTATATCTTATAAAATAAGAACGCATTTCGTCTCTGTCTGGCCTTTCTAAGCGATCTTCTTCTAAACCACCCAACGGATTTTGATGCGGTTTTCACCATTAGGTAGAGTATTTTTCAGAGAAGGTTTATATATAGTTTATTATATGTATATTTTAATGTAATTTGACATAAATATGATAAATGTGCATAAAGTCCTATCCGTTGAGAAACTATCACGCATGCGCTGCTTTAATGGTAAGTCCTACATGAAAACAATGTACTAGAGTATTATTCCTCTTTATAAGATCTACAAAAAAGTCAGCGACAGCATATTTGTATCTTCTAAGGATAACATTCAGTGAGCATATTTCTGTCTAAAAATAGTAATTTGAATATATTTTTTATTGTGAGGGATGTTTGTCCATAATGGTATCAATCCTTATCCTTTTAAATACTTTATTAATTTTCTACGTTAAACGAAGATAAAATTTGTCTTTTACACTAATTGGAAATTAGGAATAGTTTTAGAGAAAAACGCATTTAATTGTTGACACATCGCGCCGGCTATAAACCGCAGATTTGGCTCATGTTCCGTTAATCTCTTACTCATAAAGCATATAAATAAGTATATTAGTTACGTTGGCCATTTAATGTAGATCATAACTGTCTTTTACTGTTTTTCATTTTAATAAGTACTTTAGAAGTTGTTACAATATCAAAAAATCCTTGCTGCGAAACGCATCGCCACGCGCCATGCGTCCCCCCGCGCCCCGCGACGCGTCCGCCGCGCCCGTCTCCCCGCCTGCCCCTGTAGCGAAGTAGATTTAGATGCGATTGTACGTATTAGACAATTAGAGTTTAATGTATTATTTCAGCGCGATATATTTAGTTTCATCTTTTTTCATTAATAGAATAGTAGGTTGTCTTTTGTTTATCATTTCTTTCGTTTAAGTATCCTGTTGTTTGTTTTTTTTACTTTTTTAAATATTTCCTTCTTTAATTTAATTATGCCACGAAAAAGTCGTTCATAGGTCGTAGAACAAGAAATGCAAATAAAAATCGTTTAAGTCTTACTAATGAAAGCGTAGAGGAGACGGAAATTAAACG
>JAATLQ010035942.1:0-33549 GCA_013421005.1 Heliconius erato x Heliconius himera | reverse complement strand
GTAGGTAGTCTGTTGTTTATAATTTATTTCGTTTAAGTTTTCTGTTGTTTGTGACATTTGTTTAAGTGTGTGTGTTTTTTTAAACAATTGGAACATCCTTATTGGAACTACGAAAATGTAGGTTGCATTAAGGTTGCAATAATTTTCTCATTAGTAATTTTAAGTGCTTTGCAAACATAGGTACATTATATGAATAATTCAGTAGTTAAAGCGGGCGAAGCCGCGAGCGGGTCGCTAGTTATTAAATATAGCGTAATAGATTGCTGAGAAATTTTATACTTGGTTAAGTCTTTTCGGTTCGGGTCTAGCCTTATACAGGTTGTTTACTTGTGAATAATTTATAAAATAGTAGTATACAGTAGAGGCCGTCGTGGCGCAGGGGCATAAGCGTGCGAATGTGAACGTGATGATTGTGGGTTCAACCTCGTCTTCTGGGAATGATTGTAATTAATTTAATTTAATTTTCCCGCTATGTAAGACGAATGGCGTTGAGTTACGCCACCTAACATGCAAAATGACAAAAATTTACGAAGCCTAGTGTCATAGTATATTTATTACAATCTTCCTGTCCTACGTCGTCGAAATGTCGAAAATAATAAAAAATGTTTTTATATTTTTTATTTTTTTAGCTTTACGCTGCATCCCAGAATAGACAGAGGAAACTTGGGAATAAAAGACATTCCTATCCCATTAAGACACGCCGAGTTCATGAGGCATTGCGTGTTGATTGACGAAACTTAACGCCGCGCTTTGCCTCGTTACCAGAGCGAGTAAATTAAAACAATAAATTTTTCATTTCCTTAAATTGGAACCGAACCTACGACTTTAACGTTTACAGCCGCACCGTCGGTTGTGCAACAAAATAAAAAACAATAATATCTAATTTGATTCCCTATATTACACATTTTAACAACATAACATATTACAATATATTATTGTATACATAAATTAATTCTCAACTCGATTCAACATTAAAATATTAAATAACATTAACGTAAAGTTAACGTCGACTCTGCGTCTCGTTAGCTCTGCGCCACCTTATTAATTAACTTACTGTACTAACTTATTTCACTTCCTTTAAGACACTTAATAATTTGTAATTTCTCATATGATATATTAAGAAACATTACTCTTTAACTTGTATGAGAGAACAATTTCGTTTTCTTACTTATCAGCAATTGGGTTACTCTCATATTTTACAGATTGTAGAGACGATATTAAATATTAAATGATCTAGCAAGATAAGTTAACGAATATTTTTTTTTAGCTTCACGCACTCCTCCCACAGGGCAGGGTAGGCAAAAGGAACCTGGGAACCTACTATTAAGACTCTACTCCCCACTTTTCACAGAATTTTCAAGACATTGCGTGTTGTATGGGGGATTCATCGCTACACTTCGACAAACGGAGCGGGAAAATTAAAATAAAAAAATAACAGCTTCACGCTGTATCACGCACACAGCAGGGTAGGCAGAGGGAACTTAATTTGCCTTAACCCCGTTCCCCACTTTCCACCTAATACAATATTAGGGAAAAAAGATGCAATAAAATGAAAAATAACAAATTTTTCCACATGTACTGTAGTGTAAGTAGGAACCAACGATGAGCGCGATATTGACAGAGCTATCGAGAGACGGCTATTTCATTGCACCGCTTCACGGTTATCGAACTTCCCATATACGGGTTTCTTCGTACGGAATGGTATTTTATTCACGTCGTATTTTACGTGACTGCCTCAGTGATCTTTATTTTGATGTACATGTCTTGAAATATAATATTATATATTATGAAAATAAATAATATCAAAATAAAACCTTCAGACGTTTATACGACTGAAGGTTAATTTCTTACATTCGTCTAAAGTAGCGAAAGATGGTTCGTGAGAACGGAGGGCTTATTCGATTCCCACTAGAAAATTTGAACTAGATTGGTAAGAGCGTTGAAGCCGCCACTCAGCACGCAATAATTCGGAAATAATGTGGAAAATGGGGAACAGAGTGTCTCAGCACTAGGTACCTATACCTACCCTGCTATATGGGAGATACAATGTAAAGTAAACGAAAACATCTTAAATATTTTACTTCACTAGAAATTATTTCGCACCAATCAATTTTATAATAGTCTCGATTGTCTATAAATTATACGTAAAGTGACACCTCATCTATTAATCAATTACTTTTTTAAATAAAAAAGTTTAAAAATGTTACTTATTCCTAATTATTTTTAGGACAAAAATTAAGAATAGTTTTTTTTTATTTTACTTTACGCTGTATTTTTTTGCACATAGAAGGGTAGATATTAGGAACCTGGAAAACTACTCATAAGACACTTTGTTACCATTTAAATACTCCGTTCCCCACTTTACGCCAAGTTCTAAAGGCACTGCTAGTTGAATGGCGGAACCCAACGTCGTGCCTCATCACCAGTGCGAACATATGAAAATATTAAATATTTAATTCTCCCAAGTGGGGATCGAGCCTACGACCATCGCGTTTACAGTCGCACCCTTGTGTCCCTGCGACTCGACTGGCAACAAAAATAATTCATAAAACCAAATCTACAATATAATGATAGAATACCTTCTCAGAAATAGAATATTTCAAAAGCTTAAAGAAATAATATTAGACCTTTATTTCTGTAATCTGTCTGGCTGATAAGCGGTCACTTCAAGTGGGCGATCCCAGAATAAATCCTTCTGAAATGAAAACGTACAAATTTTATAATAAAACTCATACACTTTATTAACTTTTATTTCTAAGTTTTAAAATATTATAGATGTATGTGTAATTTTCGTTCAATTAATTTAAAAAAAATAGATTTCTTATAAATCCTTTAATATAGTAGATGAGGCCAGTCGTAGCGCAGGGGCACAAAGTGTGACTGTAATTCTCGTAATTTATATTTCCATTTCTTCGCTCTGGTGTCGAGGCAAAGCGCGGCGTTGAGTTCTGTCACTCAACACGCAATGCCTCCAGAATCCGGCAGAACGCGGGGAATGTCTTAACACTAGGTTCCCCCTGCCTACTCTAGTGTGTGCGGGATACAGCGTGAAGCTGATATAATATGATATAGTAGAAGAGGCCATCGTGGGGTAGGGGCACAAGCCTGCGATTGTAAAAGCGACGGTTGTGGGTTCGATTTACACACTTCCATTTGGGAGAATAAAACATTTAATATTTTTATATGATCGGTCTGGTGACGAGTTACGCCGAAGATTAGTCCTATTAATGAGATTACTACAATAGCTGCTTAGTTAATATCAAAATTCCCGACGTAACTGAGAGCTCTATTGTAGTCACGTTATTACTGGAGGGCAAACAGAATATGTTGTGTGGAAATATTTAACATATTCATAATTATATGGGCTACAGGTGTTTCTTAAAGTAAAATTGTTTCAGTATATAGAAAGGTAGTGGGTTCGAGTCCCAATTAGTGAGGAATAGTGTATATAAGTTTCTTAAATTTAATTTAGATTAATTATACGCCAGTCGTAGCACATTCTCTATCTATATATATATATATAAAAGGACATGTACCTGACTAACTGAGGTAAGACGCACGCACAGCCGTAACTGCTGATGGTAGAAACGTGAAATTTGGACAAATGTTTATTTTTATAATCTAGACATCCACTAAGAAGGGATTTTGAAAAATTTTAACGCTAAAGGGATGGAATATGGGTTGAAAGTTTATATGGATTTTTTTTTAAATCGACACCGATTTTTATAAAATTTGAAATTTAGACTCTTAGAAACACTTCATTAAACACGTGTTTCATGGTTTTTTAGAATTCACCCTCTAAGGGTGCAAATAAGCGTTTGAAAATTTGTATGGAAAAATCTTTAAATCGCCACCGATTTTTATAAAAAATTAAATTGTAGATTACATTGTTAAAAATATTTTATTGAACACATGTTTCGTGGTTTTTTTAGAATTCACCCTTAACGGTGCAGATAAGTGGGCGAAGCTGCACGCGCCCACTAGTAATCTATAATTTCTGATTTTAGGGAATGCCTAATAATAACAAAAGTTACATGGGCCTTTGAATACGACTGTAAACGTGACAGTTATGGGTTCGTTTCCCATTGGAGAGAATAAAATATTTGATATTTTCTCTCTGGTAACGAGGCAATCAAGTCTTAAGACACTCGCTATTGTTAGTATTCTATTTTAGCTTTTTTTCGCTGAAAAAAAGCTAAAATAGAATACTCACTCGTTCGATTACGATTAATGGTTATAGAATTTAAGTTAAAATGATGCAAATTGTTTATCATATCTATACATTTATTTATAATTGGAATGTAGCATGTTATGTATATATCTTCAGGTATTGATGTACAGGTAAAAAAAACTTAATGCCCATATATTGTCGGTTAAATTTGAGACATTTTGTGTCTTGTACACAAACACAACAATGCAATTCTTTCTTATCAGACCAAATAAAGATATCCAATTTCGCCGAGCGAGAATCAAACCCATCATCATCGCATTAACAGTCACACCCACTGCGCCTTAATGATCACTTATATTTATTTCGTTCTTCAATAAATATTATCAGGTACTATCACGCCACTCAGAATTTTATCAAAAAATCTCTACACGAACGAAAGGATTTTCGCAGTTAATTCTATGGAGCTATAAAACGATGTCGATAATAACTACCGCCTCATAAACTGTGGCGCTGATCCCTTCCTTCCGTTACGAATAGAAATTTGCTCAAATACAAATATAACAAGATATATAAATTGTTATTTTGTAGTAATATTTTCGTTCTTTTTCTTTTTAACTTTTACATCTTCTTTTAATTTTACCAGGCCAAATTTTTTCTTCTAAAGTATTATATTTTACAAAATAAAATCTTTGTCTATAATTTCATTTTTTGTAAATTCATTTCATACTAGTTTTCATTATAGTTTCCTTAACAAAAATAAAAACCTAAATTACAAACCGAAGATACACGATGGAAATGATTGATTGAAATGAAAATGATTTATTTACATTTATATTTTCATTTCTTCGCTCTAGTGTCGAGGCAAAGCGCGGCGTTGAGTTCCACCACTCAACACGCAATACCTCCAGAACTTGGCGGAAAGTGGGGAACGAAGTGTCTTAATACTAGGTTCTCTCTGCCTACCCTGTTGTGTGCGGGATACAGCGTGAAGCTGATTTATTTTATTTTCCTGCCATAATTTAAATGAATATATGTCGATTGGCGAAACTTAACGACTTATTTAGTCTTGAATCATGGCTGTAATTAAAATTCATTCATTTCATATTTTTAATGTCATAACTTCAGATAACTCTTAAAATCTTTTAACAGAGAAGTAAAGATGACTCAGTTCGTCGTTTATTACATTCTGTAACAGCCGTAACTCAATAAAACTGCAATCAAAAGGAAAAGCTATAAAGGCGGTAGTTACCGGTTACTTCGCGGGGTTACGATTTGGGATCGCTGAGTGAACAAGTATGGAATGATTACTTAAAACTGCTGTTTTTATTCGTTTGTATGATTTTTCTATATCGTATGATAAAATACTTTTTCTTTTTTTAGCTTCACTCGTATCCCGCACATCACACACTCCGTTCCCATTAAGACACTTCCGGTCCCCACTTTCTGCCAAATTATAGAAGCATTGGATGTTAAGTGGCGACACTCAACGACGTGCTTTGCGCGAGGAAATGAAAACATGACAAATATTTAAGTTCCTCGAGTGAGAATCGAAGGGAATCAAGCCCACAACCTGTCGGGTTTCAATCTCATACTTGTGCCCCTACGCCACGACTTAAACACAGTGTGATAATTATATTAATTAATTAGACAATTTATCATGTTGCCTCGTCCTCCACTAGCCGAAGCGTTGCATCTTCCATTCTCTCTTTCTAGGTCCCCCTAGAAATAGAAAGACAATTCTAATAATTCATATATAGGTAAATTTATTAGCTCAGCTAAATTACTACATCTGGGTTTTTTGAGTTTCACGCTGTGTTCCACACAAAGTAGCTGGGTCTTAATCTCAAGATATTCCGTTCCCCCTTTCCGTTCAATTTCCGAGAGCCTGTCGAGCGGATTTTAACGCCGCGCTTTGTGAAAATCTGCGCCACGACAACATTTAAATTCACCTGGTCAATGTCAACATACAATATCTATAAAAATTTAACAAGAAAATATATTACTTCGAGGTATACTTAATTTTCTGTGACCACTACGTTTTCTTTCAGTTATTTAATTTTATTTTGTTTGTATTGAGTGTTTGTATATTATTACAATATTGGTGGAACCGTGCCGAGGTAATATTTTTAACGACAAATACTTCTTCTTTCATGCAAACTACGCCGCGAGGGTATTTCATTTGACTTTTCAAATAAGCTTTCAACGCTTTCCCGCGAGAGCTTTATTATTTTTGGTATATACGAGTATGACATTAATGTCTACTACAGTAGTCCGGTAGGGAGCGGTTATACTGTTAAGACACTCCGTTCCCCACTTTCTGCCGAATTCTGGAGGCATTGCGTGTTGAGTGGCAGAACTCAACGCCGCGTTTTGCCTCGACACCAGAGCGAAGAAATAGAAATATAAATGTAAGTAAATATTTCGTAAGCATGTTTTTGGTCTTCTCACGTTTTTTCCGCATTCTCCGTCCAATTTTCGAACCTTTGCCTATTAAGTGGTGGACATCGCTTTGTCTACTATGGCGAAAAATAAAACTATTTTAAATATAATCATCCTCTCGACTTTTGATCGAACCTACGACCATCTCGTTTTACAGTTAGCCACTGTTAGAAACTGCTGCTTATACTCAATAAATATATATTTTTTTTAAATCTAAAAGATATTCTGTATCATTGTCGAAGTCAATTTACAAAGCTAACAAGGCAGTCGACGTCTGAAACACTACACGAGTAATTTGTCACTCTGTCGCGCCAAAGGAAGGCATTGTTTAGAGAAAAGTGTCAAACAATATCGTTCAGAATAACGAGACGAAATATTAATGATCGATTCCGATTTAAGTAAAGTAATAATATATCATGTTGTCTATTTTTAATAGAGAGAAATAGCGTTCCGTTTTTGGGAATATTTTTCGACAAAACTGTTATCATGAAAATGTTATTTATTATTACACTCGATAGCCTCTGACTGTATATAGACTTTGCTGTGAATTCGAATCCCGCTAGAGCAGGGTTTCCCAACCTTTTCTTGATCAATTACCTTGATCAAGGATTTATATCATTCTTGGTAGCAGGGACCACTATGCATGTAGCTATAGTAAAAATTAACTATGATAATCAAACAGAAACTTCGTCTCACCATCCCCAATCATAAAATTAAAATCGTTCGCGGACCATATTTAGTTGGTTGGTTCCCGGCCAGTGGTCCGCGGACCACTGATTGGGAACCAGTGCGCTAGAGGAATGATTAAATTTTAAATATTTTTAGTTTTCAGCTATCGGAAATAAATTGATCGGAAAGTGGAGTTATTTTGATGTATAAAGAATAAGAAATAAGCAAGAAATACAATTATTCAATATGAATAATGATGCTTATTTTGTTCTCCAGCAAATATTTTAAAAATACCAAAATCGATACCTGCTGTATTGATTTTTATAGGACTTTTCCAAAGATTAGCCTGGTCAAAGAGAAACGTAAAGACTGCAAAAAAAACGAAAATTATTTGTTTGTTTTTAGTGTAAATAACTATATGGACCTAATAGTTATATTAAAATCATAAACAGACACTTTAATTTTATTTATATGTATGTACCTACAGATATTTAAGACGTTTTAAATATATCATTTTCATATTTTTCTACATAAATGTTTAAATCTAAATACCTACTAATTTATACTGTAAGTATATTAAATGATTTGTAAAAACGAAGCCGTTACACTTTTGACATATGAACATCCTCCATTTATATACAATCAGTATCAAAAACCGAGGAAAATATAGGACCAAAGTAAATCTTGTTAGATCATCAAAACCGCTTGTTCGTATACAACTGAGCGAATTGAATCGGCTCTCCCTTTCATGAAGATACGAATATAATACGGTATCTGCCGTTTATCATTCGTCCGTCCTTTTATAGGGGACTTAAAAAAACCTCTGGATGTTACTACTAATGCTTTTTTGTGCTAATGTGTTTTTGGTTTGGGAAGCTTTTTTTATGTTAGAATTGCATAATGGCCTAATTGAATAAAGAATATTTTGATTTTGACTTTGACGCGTACAAAATTAAATATCACAGCAACGTATTATGTAATTTTTGTCCGACTACGGCGAAGCAAAAACGAGGGTTTTGATTTTGAACTGTATGTATGTATGTATGTGACACCAGCGCCCTCTACGGGACTTAAAGTAAAAGATGCCGTGTGTGGTATAAAATGAAAGAGATTTCTCAGCACATTTTAAATATGTAAATAATACTAGCTGTTGCTCACGGCTCACCTGATAATTATAATAATTTAAAAAATCACTTCTAAACTAGTTAAATACATTATGAAAAAATTAAAACCTTAACTGTTATATTAGCTCTGCATAATAAGATTACCTAACACGACTTCACATAGCTCCAAAATATAATAAGTTAAATAAAAAGAAACTTTAAAAATTAAAACCCGACTACACAAAAACGTTCTGAAAAGTACGAAACAAGAAAACAGTCTCCGTTGAAATTATTATGTGAAACTATTTATAATTAACCGACTTTAAATAAAGAAGTTACATACACATATTATGTATTAACGTATTTTTATACATCATTCTGATAGAGATATGTTTAAAGGATAACCGTGGTCGTAAGCCACTTACTGTAGCATAACAGATTATAGTAATCAAATAAAATTAAAATGGCGTAATTTCAACGGAGACTTTTTCTTGTTTCGTACTTTTTAGAGCGTTTTTTTATAGTTGGATGTTAGTATTTAAATTTTCTTTTTATATCTGCTAAGTAAGTAATAACTAGAAGTATATAGATATTTTCAAGTATACAGTTTTTATATGTAAAATAAATATCAGTACTCTTTTTCCTAGTACATATTCTCGTTTCTTGCCAAATTTTTAAGTTTGATGAAGTTTGATTCTGACTTGGAGGAATGAAATATTGTGATCGATAAGAAGACAAAGCGAGACGTGTACTTCTGCCTTAAAATTGGGCAGAAAGTAAGAAATGGAGTGTCATAACACTACCTGCCTACTTTATTAATTTGCGAAATACAGCATGAAGCTAAAAAGGATAAATAAATAAACAAGTGAAAATCGTCGACTTTCTTAAGTAGTATTAATGATGCTAAAAGAACTTCACGTACAAGTGAGGACGCCCTAGAGGATTTGTGGGAAGAGGTTAATGACCGGATAAAGGCAAAGAGGTTCCTATGAACATTTTAACACTCCGTTATCTTCTCAGGGGACGACGCGTGAAGATAAATTCGTCTAATTTCTCTCCGTTTGTAATTGATCGCCGTCATGACAGTCATAATAATCTAGTAGAACATTTATTTCCGCGGTTCCATTTGCTTTAGTATATACTAATAGAAGAATTATATTTTTTTTAGTTTCACGTTGTATCACGCATATAGCAGGGTAGGCAGAGGGAACCTAGTGTTATGATACGAATCCATTAAATAATATTTCATTTCCCCGAGTGGGAACTGAACCTTCAATTGTCGCGTTTCCAGTCAACCCCCTGTGCCCCTGTGTCACGATAGCTTCGGCCAGAATAATATTTGTGACGATTTCTGGCTTCATTATGAATCCTGCATATCATACAGCAAGGGTAGGCAGAGGTATTAGGACACTCCGTTCATTACTTTTCGGGACATTATGTGTTTTGTGGCAGAACTCAACGCCACGCTTAATCTTATTACCAGAGCGAGGGGAAAAATATAATTCATCCTTCGTAGTGAAAATCGAACCCGCAACCGTTTTCAGTCAGACGCTGTGAAGTGTAATGTTTATAATTAATTTTATAAATTTAAAAATAGAGGCGACTACGGACTGCGAGGTTCGTAACGTTCTTTTTAAAGTTAGTAAAAAGTAATTTTATTTAATTTTCCAAACTTTATAAAGTTCAAAACTCTCTTAGCCATTATGGCAAAGTTGTGATACCAGTGACCAAACGGAATAACATAATAGTTGTGGGTTAAACTTTCAATAAAGAGAACGAAACTATAAAAAATATTTCTATATATAACTAATTTCTTTTACTTCCTCGCTCTATTTACTAGGCAAAGCAAGGCGTTAAGTACCGGTGATGCACGCACGAAGTGTCTTAACACTAGATTCTTTTTGCCTACCATGCTATAAGCGGGATACAGAGTGAAGCATTTGAAAAGCGCAGGGGCACAAACTGTGACTGTAAAATCGGCTGGTTTTGGGTTCGATCCTCACACGAGGAAATGAAATATTTACATTTATATTTTCATTTCTTCGCTCTGGTGTCGAGGAAAAGCTCAACACGCAATGCCTCCAGAACTCGGCAAAAAGTGGGGAAACGGAGTGCCTTAAAACAAGATGCCCTATGCCTACGCTGCTGTGTGCGGCATACAGCGCGAAGTAGATTTTTTTTTTCCCTGTTTTTGTTTTTGAACCCACACTAATCGGGTCCAGTCAAATTAATTGCAACGCTACAGTGATTTTAAACATATTAAATAATAATTATAATATTTCTATACAAAACGCTTAATACTACGCTAACGTAAACTTTCAGTAATTAATTTTGAATAATCACAAATAATAGTTAAACTTAACCCTCACTTTCTAAGGAACAGGATTACAAATTTACCTCTTGTACGAAATCAATTTATTTACTGTATTGAAGTTTAATAACTTGTGAACAAAAAGATCTTGTTATAGCAAATCTTATGTCTGTTTGACTGATTCATAAATAATTACATTAAGTTTCAAATTCAGACGGCAATACTGTTTAATGTTTCTATCGTTTGTATTGATCGACTACTAACTTAGGTATGATTTCGCAAAATTATGTCAAATGATTTAATTAGAAATTTTAATTAAGTAGAAACAGAAAGCGAAGAGGATGGATACCACCAAGGTGCAGAGGTACAAGAGTGTGATTGTAAACGCGATAGGTTGTGGCTTCGATTACCACTCGACGCAATTATATATTTAATATTCTTATTTGTTCGCTCTGGTAACGAAGCGAAGTGCGATGTTGAGTTACGCTGCAAGCGAGAAAATT
This sequence comes from Heliconius erato x Heliconius himera, assembly GCA_013421005.1. Taxonomy (NCBI): domain Eukaryota; kingdom Metazoa; phylum Arthropoda; class Insecta; order Lepidoptera; family Nymphalidae; genus Heliconius; species Heliconius erato x Heliconius himera. The sequence continues at coordinate 22,353 of JAATLQ010035942.1, read as the reverse complement.
TATATATTAAATATTTCATTTCCCCTAATGGGAATCGAACCCGCAACCGTTGTGTTATTTACACACTTGTGGCCCTGCATGACGGCCTCTAAAATATGATATTAAATATTTGAAAAAAGATTGTTAAGTTAATTTATGCTAATTTAGATTAAGTTATCGAGCTTTGAAATTTTTAATGGCTCATATAATTGAAGCCGTTGAGGCGCAGTGTGAGGTAGTCATAATGTAACGCAATGTTAACAGCTTCGTTTCCTACTCGGAAGTATGAATTCTAACAATTCAAGCGAAAATTAGAAACGGACGATTTTGACATTAGATTCTCGTGCTAATTTTTCTTCTATGTTGAGGTTAAACAGAAAATGTGAAATATAATAAATTCCTCCACTCGACCTTTTTAGTGACGCTCGTTCGGCTTAACTTTAGTATATACTAGAGGGCGCGCGCGGCTTCGCTCGCTTATTAGGAGTGAATTCTAAAAAAACCACGAAACACGTATTCAATAAAATATTTTTAACAGTCTGAATTTAAATTTTTATAAAAATCGGTGGCAATTTAAAGATTTTTCCATATAAACTTTCAACCCCTTATTTGAACTCTTAGGGGGCGAATTCTTAAAAACCATGAAACACGTGTTCAATGAAATATTTTTAAGAGTCTGAATTTCAAATTTTATAAAAATCGGTAGAGATTTAAAAAAAATCCATACAAACTTTTAACCCCTATTACATACCTTTAGGGTTAAAATTTTTCAAATTCCCTTCTTAGTGGATGTCCAGAATATGAAAATAAACATCTGCCCAAATTTCACTTTTCTATCATCAGCGGTTACGGCTCTGCGTGCGTCTTACCTCAGTCAGTCAGCACAAGTCCTTTTATATATATAGATTATCATAAAATCTCATTTTGCGCCACAACTAAAACAAATTATTAAAACTAATTACATATAAGCGCAAATATCTGCGACCCGCAGCAAATTATAACAAAGTCTGGACTAATTTCAACGAAGTAATAATTTACACTAACGTTCTTGTACCGGAATGCTATTTTAATTGAAAATGTTTATAATATAATCTAATTTTGTCACAAAATTTTATTTGATTTTCGTATTAGTATGTGTGTGTATGTATTTTTTAAAATAAAGAAAAAAATAAATCAGCTTCACGCTGTATCCCGCACACAGCAGGGTAGGCAGAGGGAACGTAGTGTTAAGACACTCCGTTCCCCACTTTCCGCCGAATTCTGGAGGTATTGCGTGCTGAGTGGCGGAACTCAACCCCGCGCTTTGCCTCGACACCAGAGCTAAGAAATGAAAATATAAATGTAAAATAAATATTTCACTTCCTCGAGTGGGGATCGAACCCACAACCAGTCGATTTTACAGTCACACTTTATGCCTCTGCGCCACGACCGTATTTTTTTGTCGTAAATAAATCCCACCATGGACATTAGTCGTCCGCGCTCTTTTATGCTATTTTTTGTGATTTTTTACTATTTTTCTAAGTGTATGTGAAATCTTGCCAACTCAGTTGACCCAGTACCCAGTGACCGGTTGAGATAAAATTTGGATTACGACCACAGTTCTGATGACAATCAAACTAGACCGCCGCAACAATATGGCGGATTATAAAATGGGAATCAAATGAAAGGGCTTCTAAATTGTGTTGTTGATATGATATTTAAATGCATTTTTTTTATTTCGCGCTGTGTCCAACCTAGTGTCATGACACTTCGTTCTCTAATTTCCACCAGAACGGGGCAATGAAAATAATTCATTCATTCGCGTGGAATCAAACCCACAACCCTTTCGTCTTACAGTTAGACGCTGTTCCACCACGTTGATTTGAGGTAAGTTTAAATAAATTAAAGCTGTCGTTATTATTTAATCAAGCAAAGTAAAGCCATGAAAGTACTTGTAAACTAAAAAGATACTGAAGTATTTATTTCTCCTAAAGGCGGTAAATAAGGACCCTATTACTAAAAATCCGCCATCTATCAGTCTGTTATCAGGCTGTTTCTCGAGAACCGTGATAGTTAGGCCACTGAAATTTTTACATGTTCATATATTTCGGATGCTGCTATAATAACAAATACTAAAAAACAGAGAAATAAATATTTAAGGGAACTCCAATACAAATTTATTCCTGTTACGGCTACAGGTAGATTCTTGAAATATTCACAGATTATTTAATTATATATTCAACTTTAAAAGTAAACAATTAAATTGAAACAAAACAAATATTCAATGGAGGCTACCATACAAAAAACGGGATTTTTTGGCGTTTTTATAGATCGTAAGCGAGTCCGACTCGCACTTGCCCTTTGGATTTTATAATTTAACTCAGTTTATATATTTATAGTACCCGCTTTAGTTTACTGTGGCAAAGGTGGTTTTGGTAGAGTATTGACCAATTTGAATATAATGTTCTATAAATAGTATTTTTAGCCAATGCTTTTAATTAAGTGACCCTCAAATATAATTATTTACATATGTTTTTATACTTCCGTGACTTTTACATATACCTCATTGGACAGGAAGTATGCTTTTGTAAACTGAACTTTCTGCCAAATAAATAACGCAAGGTCTATAGAATAACATTTTTTTTCACCGTAACAGGGTTGGCAGAGGGAACCTAGTGTTAAAACTCTCTGCTCCTCAATTTCCGCCGAATTCTGAAAGTATTGCGTGTTGAGTGGCGGTACTTAACGCCGCGCTTTGCTTTGTTATCAGAACGGGAAAATAAGAATAAGACAATCTATTAAACTGAGAATAGAAAAATAGATTTGCACAACTGCCTTTACAGTGATACTTCTCCATGTGACTGTGCCCCATCGATCTTGAGTAGAGTTTCTACTATCAAATATCTTGGTGTAATGCTTGATCAGCGTTTATCATGGCATCCACATATAGACTATACAAGTGCGAGAATTCGAAAACTTATATGGATTTTTAAAAATTTAAGGCACGTAACAAATAAAACATTACTAACTCAAATCTACGTAGCTTTACACACACAGTCAGTATTGGGTTATTGTATCTCTGTATGGGGTGGAGCATCTAAAATAAAATTCCTTCAGATAGAAAGAGCACAGAGATCCATGCTGAAGGTTATGTTTTTTAAACCTTTTAGATCTTCAACAGAGACTATATACACTAGCTGCGACTTATTGTCTGTAAGAAAGCTATATATTCTGAATTGTGCTTTGAAGGTTCACAGAGCTGTAACTTTTTCAAACAACCTGGAGGAACCTAAAAAAAGAAGAAATATTCCAGCATATGTTCCCTATGTGAAAACTAAATTTGGTAACCATCAGTTTGCAAATCAGTCGAAGTATTTATATAATGTAATAAATAAAATATTAAACATGTATTCCTTAAACTTATTCGAATGTAAAAAAGCAATTACTGCCTGGTTGCGAAGCCTTAATTATGACTCTACAGAAGCCTTAATGCAACGTTGAACTTGCACTACGCGCACACACACACACACACACACACACACTCACGCACACACACACACAGTCACGCACACACACACATACAGATACACACAATATTATTGTTCTACATACATAAATTTAGTTACTTTTTATTATTTTCCTCTATAAAATTTATAAAATTTGTGTTGTTTCCATAACGAATGTATAAAGTGTTATGGAAGAGCGGGGCCTCCTGTTACAAGTACTAGTATCATACTGGTAACTTACTAGGCTGGTCTCTCTTCTTTCTATGTAGCTAAGTAATATGTGAAACTGAAATAAATATATTTTTATTTATTTTTTATTTTTAGTATAGAACCCACCACAGTTGCGTGTACAGTCACACGTTGTGCCGCTTGCGCCACGACGGCCTCAAAACTTTGTATGTTTGTAGACTATATTTCTTTTTAGTTCGTCGGTATAAAAATATAATAAAATCAGCTTCACGCTGTATCCCGCACACCTAGTGGTGTGGTGGAACCTAGTGTTAAGACACTCCGTTCCCTACTTTCTGCCAAATTCTGAAGGCATTGCGTGTTGAGTGGCAGAACTCAATGCAGCGCTTAGCCTCGATACCAGAGCGAACAAATAGAAATATAAATTTAAGTAAATATTTCATCTCCTCGAGTGGGGATCGAACCCACAACCAGTCGATTTTATAGTCACACTTCGTGCCGCTGCGCCACGACTGGCTTCAAAAAAAAAATATATAAATAATATAAAAATAAATATTAAAGTTTTAGTAACATTATGCTAGACGTTAAGTTTTTATATCCACAGTTTTTGTGTGATTGATTGCTCACAAGTAAAGCTCACAAGTTATGATTGGCTGACGTCCATTTCCGAGGTTTCTTGGCCGCTGTTCCGATGTCAGCTTACACTTTGTGACATTAATTAATTACCTTTAGAAGATTCTCATTAATCGAATATAGCTAGACTATTATGAGGCCAGTCGTGGCGCAGCGGCACAAGTGTGACTGTTAACGCTGCACTGTACACGCCACTTGTTACGAGTTCGATCCCCCCTCGAGAAAATAAAATATTTATATTTTCATTTCCTTCGCTGTGGTGTCGAGGCAAAGCGCGGCGTTAAATTTCGTCACTCAACATGCAAATGCTCCAGAATTTGGCGAAAAATAGGGAATTCTGTCTTCCCTGCTATGTGAATACTATCTGTAGATGTTAGCTACCATATTTCATAATTCTAGGTCAACCGAAAGTATCTTATTAATTTTGATTTGATTTATAAAGGGTTATAGTGTTGAAATACGCGTTCTTTGCGATATAAGCGGCTATATTTTTTTAATGAAAATATAAATGTAAATGAATATTTCTTTTCCTCGAGTAGGGATCGAACCCACAACTAGTCGATTTTACAGTCACACTTTGTGCCCCTGCGCCACGACTGGTCTCTTCCTAATCTTCTCTCTTTTAAGTAATGTATGTACGTTTTTTAGGGAATCCACGGGGCCGTAAATCCAAGTATATGGTTTACATTTCAAGCTGTCCAAGCCAATGTCTTCAAGGGTTATTGAGATAAAGGCTCTTGACAGACAGATAGACAGATGGACGGCCAACAAAGTGATCTTATAAGAGTTCTTCCTTTCCCTAAAAATTTTCCATTTTTTTACGGTAGGCGAGCCCGACTCGACCTTGTTCAGTTTTTGTTTTGTTCACATAACGTAGCCAGATAGAGGAAACTTGCAAGCCTAATGATATTCAAATTCAAGATATTCTTTATTCAAATAGACTTTTACACGCACTTTTGAATCGTCGAATGAACAAAAAGCTACCACCGCCTCGGAAGTCAGTCTTGCTGAGAAGAGACGGCAGGATACTCAACAGTTGCTCTTTTCAAAATTGAGGTTATAATTATATTAATACAATAGTAGCTATTATACATTAAATTCAAATAATCTTAATTAAAAACATTTTTACCCATCAAATATTCTTGAACAGTATAATAAGCTTTCCTAATTAACGTAGTTTTTACGATTTCTTTAAATTCTTGCAGTGGCAAATTTAAAAGACATTGCGGAATACTATTTATTATAGAGAGGTATACTTAGACCCATAAATTATTTATTTACATTTTGGAGGCGATAACTAGGCGTTACAAGTTGTAAAGACACTCCATTACCCCACAGTAAGTCACTTAACACTTTCCGTTGAACTCTTGAGTAATTGTTAACAACTGGTTGCGGGTTCGATTTCCACACGAGGAAATGAAATATTTATTTACATTTATATTTCCATTTCTTCGCTCTAGTGTCGAGGCAAAAAGCGCGGCGTTGAGTTCTGCAATTCAACACTCAATGCCTCCAGAACTCGGCGGTAAGTGGGGAACGGAGTGTCTTAACACTAGGTTCCCTCTGCTTACCCTGCTGTGTGCGGGATACAGCGCGAAGCTGAAAAAAAATATACAGAATTTTCTCTTAATTTGTGTATAGAGCAATCATCAAGAGTCAATCAATCCCCTGTAAACACGATGGCTATGTGTTCAAATTCCACATATTGGAATAAATATATTTTTATTCGCCATTAGACAAGGCGTTGAGTTTCGCAACTCAACACGCAAAGTTTCGAGTTCCAGCTGAAGTTATTTTCTATCTTGCTATACGGGAACGTAAAGCTGAAAAAGAGTTTATATATGTTTCAATTGTAATTCTATAGCGTTACTAGCGAAACAAAGGCTTCTAAAACAATTCAAATAATTGAACAATACGCAATATTAACGTACAACTCAATAATACGGTGTTCTATTGTAACTTTGAAGGGAAATTGGAACCAAATTGGTGCAAAAACTTGCGATAGAAACTTTATCTGGGTCTATTCGAACAATGTCGATATTTGGAAAGTTACGATTTTCTTCAACGGGGTGGGTACGAAGGTACCCTTTACTTTACATATCGCTTGATTAAAATCAAGTTCAAAATTAAATTTACTATATATCTTTATATGTGTGGTGATGATTTCTGGTGTATTATATAAATATAATTGCTTAGAATTATCATTTGGCGAGTGATAATGCTATTTTTTGAGTTTTTTTATAAATAGCATTCATCCAGACGTGGTGCAGGGGCACAATTGTGACTGTCACGTGGTTGTGGGTTCGATTCCCACTTGAAAAATGAAATATTTATTTAAATTTATATTTTTATTTCTTCGCTTTGGTGTCGAGGCAATGCGTGGCGTTGAGATCCGTCATTTAACACGCAATGCCTCCAGAATTCGGCGGAAAGTGGAGAACGGCACTCCATTCCAAGACCCTTCTTAACATTAGGGACCTGTTAGGGTTCGTTACAGTCGGGTAAAAATACGAAACAAGCTACTACTATTCTATAATTTCACAACCACAATCAAGATAGCACCTATCCTCAGTATTTTTATCTAATATTCTATAACACCATTAATAAGTCTAGACAGTATTGATTTAACGTGTACCTCTTTATACGCTGTTAAGCCGTTATTTCACGGTTCAGTAACTGGCCACTATAGATACTATAGAATAGCCTAAATTTATAACCGATTTGCGTCTTTTGTTTAGATCACATATCACAAATCACTTGATAGTACTTCCCTTATAATGTAATATTGTTCGTAGGGCATTAAAATAGGTGGGATAGGTGGCTTATAATACATATTGTTTATTAAGCAAGGCAAGGCAAGACAAAACGCGACGCTTAGTTCAACATTCAACGCGCTGTCTCGAATCCGGGTGGACAAAAGGATGTCTGAATTCTGTGGTTTATTTTTAGGAATAAAGAATGAAGCTAAAAATGTATAAAGAAAAATATATTGATACAACTTTTGTTAATAAAGTTATTGCATTGTGACAAATGTAAAAGAGAGGAGCGGAAATACAATGTTAATATTTTGTCTTAAAAACATTGTTAATATTACGCCGTAAAAGCTTGGCGTTAACTTCCGCCACTCAACTCGTCTTAATAGGAATGAAAGTATATTAACACGCGTTTCCCAGGTTCCCTTTGCTTACCTAAGAAAATTGACTCTATTATTAAACATCTCAGCTATGTTTTTTATTAAAAATATATGTCAGTTTTCGGCTCTCGTTAAGCAAAATGTTTTCTTAGGTAATTCAGTTCTACGTCTTATCTTTTTTATTTAGAAGAAAAACTTTGTAAAAAAATTCTTAATAATTTAAATATATTGTAAGTTTCTAAGAAGGGCAGAAAATGGAATATATGAACACCAGGCTCAAATCAAAAGAATAAGAAAATTCTTGTAAACATGAAAAATATACATATCTCAATAGAAATAATTATCTTTGTATTATTACAACTAATTTACAAAACAACACAAAGATTGAAGACTCTCATACATCAGCCGTTTGTTGAGCGTCGTGACGAGGTCACTTTCACAATAGTACCTACTAATGTTCGTGTAATATAACTAAAGTTACTATACTACGCTTAAATTGTTTTCAGGTTTAAGGAAACTTTTGAATTTTGTCAATAATTCAATTTAGTGGGTTCAATTCCGTTTCAGGTGATATATATTATTTAGAGGCTTGTCTAAATTTTAATTAAAAAAAATGGATATTTCTTTATTATATATTTTTAGCATGTTGCCCCATGCATGCAATTTGGTGGAAAATGGGGAACGGAGTGTTTTAACACTCGGATTCTGGGATATTTCGTTTGCTCGAGTTCATAGTCGCACGCTGGTGCTTCTACGCCGACAGGCCTCATAGTTCATAATTTTAAATCATAAAATTTACATGAAAATAACGTATCCAATCCGGGCAAAACCAGGTTGTTCCGTAAGTAAATAATAAACACAATTGCACCTGAACTAAGTCGGTCATTTGATCGAGTCTGTGTCGCAACAAATTAATAGAAATATATAATTAATTTTTATTTTATATTTTTCCTATTGCAAATCTGGTTTTTTTTCTTCACGCACGTAGTAGGTTATACAGGGGGATCCTGAAAACCTACTATAGATATATCACGTAAAGCACGGTAGGTATTGTTAGTTCTCATGTAGATCTGTAGCGATGCGCGTGAGTTTAGTATTACTGTGTTTCGTGTTCGCCGCGCGCGGTCAGGATTGTAATGATGGTGGGAAACAGGTGAGTTTGTTAGAAAATTGTTTGGTTTTTGTCATTGTAATATAATTGTACTAAATAGAATTATTTTGATACAGATAATTTAAAGATAGAAGTTTTTTTAGCTTTACACTGTGACAACCGTCGCATATAACAAGGTAGGCAGAGGAACCTAATGTAAAGACCCTCCACACATCTCAATTTTCGCGTTTTGAGCGTTTCGCGTTTTGAGCCGCTCAAATTCCCATAATTGGAAATAGAACCCACAATCGTCACGTTTACAATATAACGCTGTGCTTCTAAATCAGATAGATATAGAAAAATATTTTGTTTGTTTATTTATTATTTTTTCAATTGTTCAAAAATCACTATACAGATTCATTTAAGGTACAAAAATGTTTAAAAAATTCTTTCTTAATGCTGCCTAATAACCTACTTACAAGCCAAGTTTACTAAGTAGTTTTCTCTATAAGACTTTCAGCCAAAGTATATATAGTTTACATATATTATATACTAGAGGGCGCGCGCGGCTTCGCCCGCTTATTTGGACACTTAGCGGTGAATTCTAAAAAAAACTTACGAAACACGTGTTCAATAAAATATTTTTAACAGTCTGAATTATTTTTTTATAAAAATCGGTGGTGATTTAAAGATTTTTCCATACAAACTTTCAACCCCTTATTTGCACCCTTAGGGGGTGAATTCTAAAAAAACCATGAAACCGTGTTCAATAAAATGTTTTTAAGAATCTGAATTTCAAATTTTATAAAAATCGGTGCCGATTTTAAAAAAAATCCATACAAACTTTTAACCCCTATTTCATCCCTTTAGAGTTAAAATTTTTTAAAATACTTTCTTAGTGGATGTCCAGAATATGAAAATAAACATCTGCCCAAATTTCATGTTTCTACCATCAGCGGTTACGTCTCTGCGTGCGTCTTACCTCAGTCAGTCAGCACAAGTCCTTTTATACATATAGATATATATTTTTGTATTATTTTCAGTGCATTGCTCATGAACAATGCTGCGGAGGATGCTGTTTTGAATATATATGTATAGATAGTAGGTTTTAGCATATTACAATTCATTAATACAATCGCAAATTGAGGCCAGTTGTGGCGTAGGGGCACAAAGTGTACCAGTAAACGCGTGTGACTGTAAACGTGTGAGGGTCGTGGGTTCGATCCCCACTCGAGAAAGTATTTATTAAAATTTATGTATCTTAGCTTTGGCTCTTAACACTGGGTTCCCGCTGACTACCCAGCTGTGTGCGGGATACAGCGTGAAGCTGATTTAATTCTTTTTATTAATACAGTTAATATATTTACACTATTTAAAATTTACAACCAAACTAATTTACACCTTACAGTTTATATTTAAATTATTTTTATTTTAATTATTTTCAACAAAGTCGGTCGACAAACAAACAAAGTTGAGGCCGGTCGTGGCGCAGCGGTACGAGGTGCGACTGTAAAACCGACTGGTTTTGGGTTCGATCCCCACTCGAGGAGATGAAATATTTACTTAAATTTATATTTCCATTTCTTCGTTCTGGTGTCGAGGTTAAGCGCGGCGTTGAGTTCTGCCACTCAACACGCAATGCCTTCAGAATTCGGCAGAAAGTGGGGAACGGGAGTGTCTTAACACTGGATTCCCTCTGCCTACCCTGCTGTGTGCGGGATACAGCGTGAATCTGATTTATTTATTTTTTTGATTTAATTTTTATTTTCAACAATCCATCCACAATGTCTCTAAAATTTAATTGAAAATAAAAAACCTTGACACTGCGTACTTTGCTATATGAGAAAACGCATAAAACTACAGTTTTCCTGCTTTTCAGCATACAGATCGTGTCTCAAAGATTTAAATGTGTGCAAGGACCACGTGTGCAGAGGTGAAGAGAATTGTGTGCCATACCAGCCGAGGTTGTGCAGTGGATGTGAACCATTGCCTGTTTGTAGAGTGAGAAGAGGAACTTAGTGTTACAGTGACAGTTAATGTACACTAACATACTAAACGATGTATTGTGTTAGTTTTTATATTCTTTTTATAGCTTCACATCGTTGCTCGCATATTGCAGAGCAGCCAGAAGGAACCTAGTGTCAAGATACACCTATGCTCGCTTTCAACTTGAGTAGCAGAACTCAACGCCGCACTGTGTCTTGTTATCAGGGGAAATGAACATGATTCATTCGCCCGAGCGAGAAGCGGACCTAAAACTATTAGTGTTACTGTCAAACGCTGCACTACCGCGGCCTCTATTTAATAATAGAAGGTCAATGTGTATATAAATATACTCTGTTTATATTTGATGAAATTAAGTACTTGTAGAAGATTATTATCTATCTAATGCAATAATTATATTTTTTGTCATTTTTTTCTTATTTTAGGAATAAGTTGTAATAAATATTAGAACTGAACACTGAACTAAAAATTTAAATTAAAGTCCTCATATTTTTTTGTCCCGCTTTTGGTGAAAGAATCCCGCTTTTTTAATTAAAATGTTTAAAAATCCTAATTTTTACCTGCAGAAAATCTAGCAACGCTGCCGTTTGGTGTAACACCAATGCAATTTATAATGCAGAATTTTTCGACAGATTTTTTTATTATAAAGGTTTTTTTTTATTTTTAAGGTTTCATCAATTGTTAAAAAATTCTTAGCTGGCACAAACTTTATCGTATATCGTATAATAAGACTAACAAATATATAGTTTAATATACAGCCTTACCTCATTCATTCCCCTGAGTAAGGATTGAACCCACAACCATCGAGCTTACAGTCAAACGCTTGTCGTTATTTTACAAATAAACGAATAGTTTAACTACTTTTCCAAAAACTATTAACTAATTGTCGTAAAAAATATAGTGAACTTCAAAAATACATTAAGAAAATATAGTGAAAACACTATAATATTGGCAAATGCAAATCTGGTTGTGGTGTAATTAAAAGGTGGCGTTGAGTTCCGCCACTCAGCAAACAAGCAATGCCTCCAATGTGGGGAATAAGTGCCTTGCCACTAGGTTCCCTCTGCCTACCCGGTTGTGTGCGGAATACAGCTTGAAGCAAATTGGATTTTTTTTATTTTACAGAGAAAATAATAGTCACATTTTCGTATGCATTAAAATAATTAATTAGTCTACAGACTATATTTAACAGGACTATATATGTAAAATTTCTAATATAATATATTTTTAAATCAAAAAGACTTTTTAGAAAACGTATAAAAATGACGTAACGGGACTCGAACCCGCGCCTCATCGAAATCGTTCAGTCCCAATCGTCGTTTTTTTAAATATTTGAGGTCATATTTTCGTAAAATATTTTTCTATTCTCAGTGTGGAATGATACTTTAAAAATTTAAAAACAAAAATCAAATAACCGTTTGCAAGTACTTTTGTCAAACGAACATAAAATTGGGGCGTTAAGTTACAACTTATCAAGCCTTCGTTCGGCAAAAGCTGGGTGGTTAATGGGAACGCAGTTTCTTAACATTAGGTTCCCAGGTTCCATCTACCTACCCTGCTACGTAAGGGAAACATCGGGAACTATGAATAAACATAAAACTACTCCCAGAACAGAAGGCAGTTTTGCAAAACAAAATTCATTTAGCATAGTGTAGTCTGTTCTATTATGATGTAGGTAGTGTAGTTTTAATTACATACTTTTAGTTTGATGAGATCAACTGGACACTCATTTAGCTTCTATAAGTAATGATTTCTGAATTACAACCTCACATTACCCTCGCGCTTAGATACAATTAAGTAACTTTAGTGGAAATGTAAAATAACATTGTTATACCGAAAGTTTTGTATTTGTATATTATTTTTATTATTATTTACTGTGAATATATAACTTATTAATATTAAAATAATAAATTTCGAAATGTGGTTTCGGTGTGTATCAAAGTAAAGTAAAAAATAAAATACTCTTTATTATACATCGATTATTACATTACAAGGATGTTCATAATTATTGATATGATAGTTATCTTAATTTAAACCCTTTCTGATAACAAAACATATATTCGTACATTATGCGGGGTGGAAGAGGCAGCGCTCCTTTTACGGAAACAGCGTATAGGTAAAATATTTCAAACCTATACCCAAAGATATTAATCAAGATACCCCAACAGTTTAGACGTAGGCCTTTTTTTCATTTTACTATGTTTATCCATACCTGTATTTCGTGTGACGCAGTTACGCAAAGACACGAATAATGTAAACGCAGTCAAATGATGCCCCACGATGGGTTCTATATAAAGCTTAAATCTTATCTGTAATTGGCTTTTTGTGCAGTAATCATAATTAAACTACATTAAAAATAATAATGTCATAAGTAGATGTTTGCGTTCAACTGTTATTAAATTTTATTAACTAACATTAATTTGTTATTTTTTATGGCAACTGGAAGTTAATTATCATTTTTTTTATTAGATATTAGTTTAATCATTTATACATATGTGTGTATATATATTACATTCGACTATTTATATAAAAACATTTATGTTTTCCTATAAAGTACATATGAATATAAAAGTTAAATACAGTAAGTTGAAGAATACCTCATCTTTTTAAATTAGTTCGAAACTTCCTCTGAGCTAAAAATTGTTTCCTAATAGTGTGTGGTAAAATTATATTTTTTTATACAATTCTTCTGTACTTTTTCAGTAACAGACAATAGTATAAAACTGAACAGTATGTTTGATTGAACGCGCTAATATATATTAGTGATTATTATTTTATAATATTTTAATTTCCTTGCTTTGGCAAAAAGAGAAGCGTGACATTGAGTTCCGTCATTAAACATGTAATGCCGCGAGCGGCAGAAAGTGGAGAACGGAGTGTATTAAAACTATAAATATAGCGTGAAGCTGTATCTCTAGTGTATAACCGGACACTAGAGATAGTAGAGGTAGTGTGATATTTTATACACTACCTCAATAGAGGTAGCGAGGTAGTGAAAATAATTCACTTCCTGGGATAAGGAATGGGTACCATAAGCTTTACAGTCTACGATGTGACACTGCTGTTATTTTCTACATTATTTATATAATTGATAACTTTATACAAAATATTAAAACTAGGCAAATAAATCTTGCACAATTTTAATCATATACATTTTTTTGTCTTTTCCTTAGCCCGATGTAATTATATATCTTCTTAATGACTTCCTTATTTACCCCAGTTTCGATAAATTTAATGATTTCAACAAAAATATAAATTAACTTCGTTATCGAGGTATTAAGCGCGGCGCTGAGTTCCGCCACTCAACACACAATGTTTTCAGAATTTGCCGGAAATTGGGAAACGGAAGAGTTTTAAAAGTAACGGAGTGTCTTAACACTAGGTTTCTAGGTTCCCTCTGCCTATCCTGATGGGATTTTGTGTGCTGTGAGGGAGCAGATACAGCATGAAATTTTCGGCTTTCAAAAAGTTAATTAGTTCTGTCAGTGCGTTGTCTGACACGTACATTGAGTACGAAGTGTTTGCAGATTTTTTGTATTGTTTTTTTCTAAAAACAAGCAATACCGATTAACATATAATAAAAAAAATATTATATGTATTTTTTACTTGTAAAAACATAATTCTCTTTATAATCGTTTCGAAGTTTTCGACATGATAAAAAAAATATCTTATTTTATATGTAATCATTATATACATACATTGTGAAAATATTATGTACAAATGTTATCGTTCCGCCATTTATCCCGCAATATCTCAATAACTGGGACGAAAGTGCATAACGGAGTGTCTTAACTTTATGTTGGCTCTCCTCTATATACAGATAGATATACTGTATACTATAAAGAGGGAAACAAGTATTTAATATTTACACACTTTCGTTTAAAATTGTACATGAAAATATAACTTTTCGCACACATATAGTAAAATTGATTTTATAATATAATCTGAACATATAACTAAATCAAATAATAAACACAAATTCTCAATTGATTTCTTCAATATTTTTTCAGTAGTGAAAGAAAAATGACTTTTATAAGAGCTCTCACAATGTGGTTACCTTTGTTTCTTATATTATATTTAACATTGATTGTTATACAGTCTAATGCCTGTAAAGTTGACACTGCAGCGGTAAGTCTAATTATTTTTTTTTAAATTCATACTGTATCCAGCATATAGCAGGTTAGACAGAAGGAACCTAATTTTAAGACACTCCGTTTCCCACTTTCCGCCGAATTGAAGGCATTGTGTGTTGAATGGCAAAACTCAACGCTGCGCTTTGCCATGATACCAGAGCGAAGAACCGAAAATATTAATAAATAATAATCATCGTAGGAATCGAACCCACAACCACCGCACGTATAGTCACGCGCTTATGCCACCTAATGGCAGCAACACGCATGACGGCTTCTTTATCTAAGCAATGTTTCAAAATCGATCGGATACTGGAGAGGCCTGTAGACAACGAGAACTTTATCTACGCTGTTATATGTGGGAGATTCGTGTTATGGTATTTGCTTCACGGTGTATCTCACATATTTTAATGAGTTGCATGTTGACTGACTGCCTAAAGAGAATCAAACCCACAACCGTTGTTTTTACAGCCAGACGCTGTCATAGCGCTACGGCAGCGTGAAGGGTATAACATAGTTATATTATTATAATCTATTTAATTTTCCTTAGTGTTTTTCAAATGAGGAGTGCTGTAGTACCTGCTGTATCAGTGGATCATGTGTAAATGGTAAAAAATATTGGAAAAAATTTAGCGTAGTTGATGACAGTGGACGAGCCAAAAGAGATTATGCAGAAACTGTAGCGTTTGGTGATCTTTTTTCTTATTTTCATTTCCTGGGTCTGGTAAAAAGAAAACAAGTACATGGCCACTATGCAACCAATATCCTAAAATAAATAAGGAAATTGGGAAACGGAGTGTCTCAACACTAGTTTCCCTCTGCCTACCTTGCCATATGCTGGATATTGCGTGCTTTTTATTTTAAATTAATTTTATAATATGATTTTAACTTTATTGTACACAATATTATTTCAATTTTAGATAATAAGTTAATTTTACTCTTGAGTTGTGGGTTCGATACCCACTCGAGGAAATGAAATATTTATTTAAATTTATATTTTCATTTCTTAGCTCTGGTACCGAGGCTAAGTGCGGGGTTGAGTTCCGCCTCTCAACACGTAATACCTCCTAAATTTAGCGGAAAGTGGAAAACAGAGTGTCTTAAAACTAGGTTCTCTCTGCCCACCATTCTGTGTTCGGGATAGAGCGTGAAGCTGATTTTTTTAAATAATAATTCCTTAGCCTTCAGATCATGTACCGGTTAGTAAATGATGTCTATGAAAAAGGACTCCAGGCTGACCTACGGACAATTATGCTGCTTTTAAATAAATATATGAAACTAAAAGAAGTTTTACTTAATTTTGTCACATAGCGTTTTTTTATTATTTTTTATGTTCATGTTGAATCCCGCATGGTAAGTATCCCCTTAGCTAGTATAGGGAACCTGGGAACGTAATAATAGGACACCTCATTCCCATTAAAACATTTTCCGTCGAATTTTTGTGGCATTTCGTGTTGAGTGTTGAGTGGCGGAACTCAAAGCCATTAAGAAATTATTGAATATTTCATTTCCATAAGTGGAAATAAAAACCACAGCCGTCGCGCTTACAGCCGCACAGTGGTGCCCTGCACTATGTCGACCTCAATATTATATATCTGGCATAAAGTAAAATAAGTAGTAGTAAGTACCTGGAGTAGACGCCCCGTTTTCTACTCTCCCAACAATTTCGAGAAGTTGCGTGTGGAATGACGAAGTAACATCGTATTTTATCTTATTACAGCAAGAAACAAACAAATAGCTGAAACGTATCTAAATATCTTTCCACCGAGCGGATGTCGAACCCACAATCATCGTGTATAGTCTGGTAAACACTATTCCACTGCGACATGATATTGAATATTTGATATAGAAGTAAATAAATAAGTTTTATTAAACTTAGCCAACTAGCCGAAGAGATAGAGCGCAAGCGCTACGGTTTCTGCATACCACTTTCGCCTCGTCCGCTGTCATCAATCTCTTCATACCTCCCGGGAATACATATGCTTCTTACGTGTTCTTCTACTCTTCTTACCTTTCTCTAGTATTATCATCACTGAGCTCTCGAAGGTCTCTTGCTCTTAAATATTTTGGGCACTCTTTCGTCACTAACGATTGACGACTCTTTCTCTACGTGTCCAAACCATCCGAGTGCACGACAGAGACAAATATAAAAAATAAATAAATCAGCTTCATGCTGTATTCCGTACACAGCAGTGTAAGCATATGGAACCGAGTGTTAAGACACTCCATTCCCCACTTTCCGCAATTCTGGAGGCATTGTATGTTGAGTGGCGGAATTCGACGCCGCTCTTTGCCTCGACACCAGAGCGAAGAAATGAAAATATATAATTAAATAAATATTTCATTTCCGCGAGTGGAGATCGAAGCCACAAACAAACCGTTTACAGTCACTATTTGTGCCCCTGCGCCACGACTGGCCTCAATTATTTATTTATCTAAACCACCTATTACCTAATTCTCATTTTTTTTATATAATTGTGTACTGTAGGTACTTATCACACACCATATTCAATTTCATTTTGTTTAAACGAGTTTAACAGCTAAACCAATATAAATGCTAATTTTCCTTTTATTAAGCAAATTATTTACGCTATTTTTCTTCAATAGCGTGAAATAATTGCATACAAATAAAAAATACTCAATACTATGTTATATAACCATAATAAGGTTTTACAGCGTTAATAATATCTCAATTTATTAATACCTTTTGCCGTGTGATCCCGGCCTAGAATAGGTTCATCCTGGTACTGGTGCTGTCGTAAGAGGCGACTGAAGTACGTGTGGTAGAGTCACGTCGCCAGCAATGGCAACACGCATGGGCAGACTCGACCGGATCATTACCACCCCCGGCATTTAAAACCGGCGTGAAGTAGTGGCTTTATGCCACTGCGTTTCGCATCAGGTAATGCCGGGCTCCGGCGTCCATTCCACCTTAAAGGCTGGCAACGCACCTGTAGCTCCTCTGGTGTTGCACGGGGTCGTGGGCGGCAGTAATCACTTACCATCAGGTGACCCCAACGCTCGTTTGCCTTGTATTTTCCATCAAATAAAAAAAAAACATAAATTATATAAAACAAATACTTTGTATTTCTTTTAAAAAAATGGAACGACAGAGTATTTAAATTTCTAAAAATTCTAATAAAATACGACACAGTCATAGTTTATATATAGAAGAAATGCAGAATGGTCATACTTTTATACAATTACCTATAAATAATATACTAAATTAATATATAAATAAAACTTTATTTATTACATTTGCACAGAGCGATGTACACGTTGCTATGGCAACGCGTATTGTACCCGTCACTTGTTTATTTAGTACAACAGCTGCTCTAAAACAACAGTTAATCTGTGTTTAAGTGATGAACCCTAATCCAATTTATGTGTATTCCATCACGATCAACAAACAGATAACTGATAACAGCCTATGTACCTTTATTATAAGGTAGGAGTGTTTGTTTTTTGGCTTCACGTTATATCACGCTTATAGCAAGATAGAGGAATCTAGTGTTAAAACGTTTTTCCCCACAAACCGCTCCATTTTTAAGGCATCGAGTGGTGAAATTCAACGCCGCACAACAAATGTTATAGATATTCATTAATCTTCTATAACTTTTTACAGTAAGACACTAATATTTTTTTAGTTTCACGCTGTATCCTGCACATAGCAGGGTAGGCAGAGGGAACATGGGAACCTTGTGTTACGACACTTCCATACTCCACTTTCCGGTTACATTGTGGTTGAGTGGCGGAATCAACACCGCGCCTTATATCGTTATCAGAGCAAAGAAATCAAAATATTAAATATTTCATTTCCTCGAGTGGATATGGAACCCATAACTAGTCGCATTTACACCCCCACGCTTGTGTGTGCCTCTGCGCCATGACTGAATCATATACAGTAAATACAAATGCACAATTATATTACAAGAACTGAATTTTACAAAAAGATACCTCGTCAGTCGATATTGCCAATGGTTCTAAATATAGAAGTATCTATAAATATCGCTCTAAACCAAATAATGGTAATTCAACATGAGCTCACACATATAGTTAACGTATGCGGGCTCCAAGTTACAAGACGGTTCTGATTGCGTCTCAGGGATTTTTACGGTTCAATAAATAATAAGTTTCGGAAATATTTTCTGCGACATACATTATGTACTAGCGGCCTCCGTGCTGCTTCGCCTTCGTTTCGCTTCGCTTTTGTGTTTAAGGAAAATTGGTTGATTTTATTTTAGTATTATAATGCAAGCTGTAGACTCTTAGTTAATCGTAATTTAAATGTTTTAAGATTTTTTTTTATTTTACTTGCCAAAATTCAGAAATTTAGTTATTCCCACGTAAATTCCAATCGGAATACCCGACGAGAATTGCCCCATAATCATCTCCCTCACTCTCTCTCTCTCTCCTATACTTTAGTAAAAATTCAGAGAGACAAAAATAATTAAATTGTTTGTTTGTGTTTTTGTGCATATAGTCATTTACACGACCAAACGACTATAAGTGTTTAAAACAAGGTTAGCCTTAAATCACAGGATATTTCAATTTTATTTATATATATAGATTTTGCAGGTAGGAATTCAAAATTTACTAAATGGCAAATACTCTTTATAAGTTCGTGGCTCATAAAATGTGCTTGATTTAAAAAAAGAAATAATTTTATATTCTAATAGTGTTCATGGCGCGGTGGGCCATTGTTTTTCCATAAACCTGTTAGTAGTGTGTTCGATTCATACTCAAGGGAATGAATTATTTTTATTTCTCCACTGTGGTAAAAAAAGGCTTAGTTTATATTATGTTGGATAATATCTCCATAATACAGTACCAAAAAAAATCGTTTTTCATATTATATCATTATATTATGAACAAAATAATTGTAGTTATTTAATAGTTATTATTTAATATTTTTTTCATTAAAATTAAATCATTATATAATATTATTATATTTTATAATATCGCTATATTGACATCATAAGCTTTGGATATAAGTAAATAAGTAATGCATGAATTCTATTAATAATATGTAAGATAAATTCATAATATTCAATAGAAATGCGAGCAGATGCCACCAGCGCCCAGAGACTGGGTGCGAGGCGATATATTAATTAAATTAAAATGCTAGAATTCCTTTCATATACATACATATACATATATGGAATTTCTATGTGATTTGATTGAATATTGAACGTAATAATACCTATGTTTAGAATGGAATATGTAACTTATGTTATTATATACCAATCGTGGCACAGAGGCTAAGCGAGATGACTATATTTAATATTCACATTTCCTTGCTCAAGTCACAAAACTAAATGCGGTGCGGCAACAAGATTTGCCTCAACTCAACTTTGTGAGTCACGTCACACTCAACACGCAATCCCTCTAGAATTCGGCGAAAAGTGTGAAACTAAACAGTCTCAATGGAAACGGAATGTCTTAACACTAGGTTTCTAGGTTCCATCTGCCTACCGGTCTGTGCGCGGGATAAAGCGAAAAGCTAAAAAAATATTATTTATACTGAAGGAATAATTTATAAATATTATATGTATTAATATTCCAACCTTGTTTCCAAACTCTTTCTAACAGCTTCTCCTGACAAATATCACAATCCAAACAATAAACTAAGTTGTCGGTTTTCGGAACTTGGATACATTATTATGATTACATATTATACACGCTACCCACGTGTGGTAATATTTTTTTGTTCAGGCTGTATACAACACGTGACTGAGTAGACAGAGGAAACCTGGGAACCTAGAGTTACACTCCGTTCTCATTAAGCAACTTCCCTTCCCTACTTTGAGCAGAAGGCTTGAAGTTTAAATAAAGTAAATTACCCAAACAAAATCTTTAATTTCCTTATTTTGGTAACAAGATATCAAACCGTTGCATTTACTATCATACACTCGTGCCCCTGCGCCAGGAATGCCCTATATAAGAGACAGGAAGAAATCTACTAAGTTTTTTTTTGATCTTGAGGTTATTGCTGTTAGCTCTATTGGCTTTTACAGCGACACCGGGGGGAAGGGAAAAGAATAATCTGTCCCTGGAGAAATGCAAGCACAATGTGGCTGCCTGTGACATCTACTAAGTTACAAAGATTATATATGTACTTACGTACGTCGTCGTACATTTAAACATATGCTGCGTCCGATAACATTGCAACACGCAAGGCTACGAGCTCATTTATATGCAGCTAGTATCAGCTTGTGGAATTATATAATATGTATATGAGAGGTGGACTCTAACTCGAGCACCAGGTCACTGTGGTCTTTATCTACATATATTTACTGTTACTGAGTGACTGTATATTGTCTAAACAATGCACATATAAACTCCTAAAGGGAGGTAACTTAGGGAGGTCTAAGCGAAGATTTTTAGAAATTTTTTAAACAACAAAATACGGCAATAGTATATTATATACTAAATAAGTTCTCTCAGTTTATCCCGCTAAATGCGTGAATAAGCGTGAAACTGATAAAATATATTTAACTACATAATTGAAAGCTCAAACTGACATCAAGGCAATTTGACGTTCATTGTTTCCGCGTTGGAAGTTTGCAGCGAAATATTAGCTTTCTGTGTGAATTAGATTTTCAGTTGTCTGTGGAATTAGTGGCGCGTGAAATTTAATATAGATACATATACATACATACGTGTTATAGTTATTAGTTAGTTTCTATAAATAAATAAAGTTACGCCAGTTGTGGCACAGCAGGGGCATAAGTGGTTGACTGTAAACGCGCCAGGTAATGCGCGGTGTTCAGCTACGCCATGCCAATGTTTCTGTTTTGGGAGAAAACCAGTATAAAAATATTTTTTTGTAAGTTCAAATGTGACTGAATATGAAAATAAATTAAAATCAAATCAGCTTCATCCCGCACACAGCAGGGTAGGCAGAAGGAACCTAGTGTTAAGACACACCGTTCCCCATTTTCCACCGAGTTCTAGAGGCATTGCGTGTTAAGTGACAGAACTCAACGTTGTGCTTTGCCTCGACACCAGAGCGAAGAAGGAAAAATATAAATGTAAGTAAATATTTCATTCCCTCGAGCGGGGATCAAACCCACAACCAGTCGATTTTACAGTCATACTTTGTACCCCTGCGCCACGACTGGCGAAAATGTTATAAAATATTACTTAAAAATTTTTTTTTTTCATTTTAAGGTAAAAGTTCAGTTCCACCTCTTAAATTTATATATATACGAGTATATTTATATAAAATATATTCAATGACCTTTCATATTTTATAAAGTCTACCGAAAATTCATATTTTAAGCTGTCAATTCACCCGCGATTTATGTAAATTACGCTAAGTGAATGTTACGTGAATTTTATATAAAAGTTTTGAATATTTTTGGAATTTTTGATGACTTTTCATTATTTGGATCTTAACCGAATATATGAATGAAAAATCATTTACTATTTTAAACACGAAATGTAACAGAAAAATATTATTTATCCTTAATAATAATAATAATAATAATAATAATAATAAAGCCTTTTATTCTGAACTGCTTATCATCTATTACAATTCTAGTTTACAAACAATAAATGAACTAAAACTAATAAACTAAAGTTAATAAATTACAACTAATCAATTATTTGGCGTTTGCTTGTCTTTTGCAGGTCAGTTTGCCAGTCGGCAAAGGCCTCCTCCAACCTTTTCCATTCGTGTCTGTCCTGAGCTACTCTATTCCACGT
>JAATLQ010035941.1:0-33528 GCA_013421005.1 Heliconius erato x Heliconius himera | reverse complement strand
AAAAAAAAAAAAACCTAACCTAACCTAACCTAACAGTTCTACCAGGCTGAACTAGTTTATCCTAACGCTATTAGGCCAAACCAGTTCAGCCTGTAATCAATAAGGCCAAACTAGTTTATCCTAGTGTGGTCAGGAAAAACTAGTTCATCCTAGGCCAAACTAGTTTGTCCTAAAATCGGGTTTGTCCGGTGACATATATAATAATATATAATTGCACAAAAGTAAAAATGTAATATTATAGTTTCCGTATAACGCAGGAAGTTAAAGCGGACCCATTTCAAATAATTTTTCCACGTATTGCTCTATATACTCTTATGCATCTACAAGCATTTTATAAATATTTTCACAGTTACATCTACTATTTATTTGCCTTAACTTAAATATTTTACTTTTGAGGTCGTCGTGTCGCGGCGGTATAGTGTCTTGACTGTAAACGCGAAGTTGTGATGATTTTTTTTTTGTCGCCCTTATGACGAGACAAAGCGGCGGTTTCTAGAAAATTGGGTAGCAAGTTCCTTTTCAACCGACTTCCGTAAAGAGGTGGAGTTTGTAACCTCAGAACTTTTGGCTGGGAGAAAGCTGGTGCTTCCCGTGTGGTTCCATTTTAATTTGGTCCTTTCCTGACAATATTATCCATGATAAAATCACATAAGTCTTAAATTTTCATTGAGTATGTGCGCGACAAATGGACGAATAAACCAATATCACGACAATCGATTTCGATGATTTTTTTTTTATTGGAAAGAATACACTTCAAGAGTAATTTGATGAGTTTGGTTATGTTCTGATTATGGAATACAGTTGAAATCGGTTTTTTTGTAAAAAATTGTAATTTATTTATTTTTATTTTTTCTTCCCTTCTATCGAAACAAAGGCGTGAAGCTACTTTGTGCGTCATAAAAGTAACAATTCTGTCAATTTAGGGAGTTATCAATAATCCAGTAAGAATCTAGTATTTTTTCGTTTTTTTTTTTAACTCTACGTTGTATCCCGGACATAGTAGGGAGGCAGAAAGAACCTGGAAATCCTGTGTTACGACACTCCGTACTTATTAAGAAACTTTCGTTCCTCATTGTCTGTCGTATCCCGGAGGCATTACGTTTTGAGTGACGGAAGTGGTAACGCCGCGCTTAGTTAGACTCCATAGCGAGGAATATGAAAATATTATATATTTTGTTGCCTCGAATGGCAATCAAACCCATAACCTGTCGAGTTTACAGGCGCAAGCACGACTCCGGTTATATAAATCAGTTCACCAATAATCTTTTAAAAGGTACATGAAACCCATTATATTTATAATCATAGGTTGATGTTTAAGCAAATCTCGCCGTAATTTTTTAAAAGTTTATTTAAAAGGAGAAAAATAATAAATGCACACTGCTTTCATAATGTTGTCTATAAAAAAATAAATTATTTTATGCATTTTAATTAACAAAAGCACAATCGCAAAAAGGCCAGTCGTGGCGCAGGGATTCAAGCGTAAAGCTGATTTATTCATTTATTTTTTTATTAACAAAAGTCCTCGAAGCACGTGTTAGTTGCCTAAGATTTTGTTTCTCATACAAATCGTTGAAGTCAACAAGTTGTAACATTTAATTTAATAACATTTTTATTAAAATGTAGATATATATTAATTTATTTTCTAGGTCTAGACTCTATTAATATCTAGATTTTATGGTTTACTATAAATTTAATCACGCTTAACAAGTATGAACAAGTGTCGATTCAGGTGGTAATGCTATAACTGTTTTTTTAACTTCACGCTATATCCCGCGTATAGCAGGATAGACATGGGAAACCTAGTGATAAGACACTCTGTTCCACGCTTTTTGCTCAATAAGTAATTAATTTAATATTATCAATAAGTTATTAATTTAATATAAAATATTTTGAATATTATAAGTGCTATGTACTCATATGTTAGATTCATTTATATCTGTATAAATTATAAAATTGATAACCAATTTACTACTTTAAATATAATTAACACCTTTCAGATACTGTATCAAATACTTCAATTAATTATAAATTTAACATGACAGGCTATTAAATATACATTTTATTATTGCTTTACGTCTCAATTTTCAAATTGCAAATTAAATTCTTTTCAGCTTCACGCTGTATCCCGCATATAGCAGGCAAAGGGTTAAAACACTCTGTTTCGAAGCATTGCGTGTGGCGTGGCGGAACTCAACGCCGCGCTTTTTGGCTTGGCACCAGAGCAAAGAAATGAAAATATTAATAAATAATAATTCATTCCCCGAATAAGATTCGAACCCACAACCACCGCATTACAGTCACACGCTTGGTCGCCTACACTACGACGGCAAATTTCATATTACGTCTGTATTTACATATCTGACTTTGATAAATCATTTTAAGATTACTTAATTAATAACGGTAATTAATACCTATTAGTTTTTTCATTGCTCGTTAATTGGCATTTCAAGCAAAAAAGTTTTAACCTCTTATATTTTTTTTATTATCAAATACGATTTGTTTAGGAAATTTCAATAAGTTTTATCTGTATTGGATCTGATACTGCCTGAAAGATATATCTGGGTTACCAGTCCCATAGAACGTGAACTGCAAAGTAGTAGTAGATTTTTTTTTAACCTTATGTTGTGTCCCGCATATAACGGGAAACCTAGTGTTAAGCCACTCCGTTCGACACTTTTCGCAAAAAATTTCAAAGCATTCCATGTTAAGCGGGGGTATTCAGCGCCGCGCTATGCTTTGTTACCATAGGGAAGAAATAAAAATATTAATAAGTAATAATTCATTCCCCCGAATGAGAATCGAACCCGCAACAGTCACGTTTACATTTAAACACCTGCGCCACAATGACCTCCAAGTTATAATGAATTTACAATTTTTGTAAGTCAAATTTCATTGCCTATGATGTTACTATATATAGTATGTAGATCGACTCATAGCCTTCATACAAAATCATTTATATTATTATTAATGAAAGGACGTACCGTTCACAAATTAAACATGCCATACTTTGAAATTTTAATATTAAGAAAACGTATAAAAACAAGCGGCCAGTCGTGGCGCAGGGGCACAAAGTGTGACTGTAAAACCAGCTTGTGGTTCGATCCCCACTGGAGGAGATAAAATATTTACTTAAATTTCTATTTCCATTTCTTCGCTCTGGTGTCGAGACAAAGACCGGCGTTCAGTTCTACCACTGAACCATCAATGCCTCCAGAATTCGGCAGAAAGCCAACCATGCTGTATGCGGGATACAGTGTGAAGGTGTATAAAAAAATTTAGGTAGTGGGATTTAATCCCGCGCCTCTTAGGTAACCGTCCAAGCGATGTGTTCAAATAAACCATACCGTTTTTTTTTTTTTTTTTAAGTATTTTTCTTTCCTAAGAATACAACAATAACACCTTAAAAATGTTAAAAATGCTATAGGTATATTTTGTTTTTTTTTTTTATCATATATTTAATTTTTGAATCTCCGTTGTACTCTTATAGCTCACTAGAGGGCGCGCGCGGCTTCGTCCGCTTATTAGGAGTGAATTCTAAAAAACCACGAAACACGTGTTCAATAAAATATTTTTAACAGTCTGAATTTTAATTTTTATAAAAATCGGTGGCAATTTAAAGATTTTTCCATATAAACTTTCAACCCCTTATTTGAACCCTTAGGGGGTGAATTCTTAAAAACCATGAAACACGTGTTCAATGAAATATTTTTAAGAGTTTGAATTTCAAATTTAATAAAAATTGGTACAGATTAATTTTTTTTTCCATACAAACTTTCAACCCCTATTTCATCCCTTTAGGGTTAACATTTTTCAAATTTCCTTCTTAGTGGATGTCCAGAATATGAAAATAAACATCTGCCCAAATTTCACGTTTCTACCATCAGCGGTTACGGCTCTGCGTGCGTCTTACCTCAGTCAGTCAGCACAAGTCCTTTTATATATATAGATATAGCTCATTTTATGGACAATATACAGTTTCAACTTCCTGTAAAGTTAGAAAATACATAGCTATTTACGAAAACCAAATTAAAAAAACACAAAAATAACAATGAAAATAAAATTTTAGAGTATAATCTATTTATAATCTGTATCAAAAACAAAATAATGTGATTGTGTAATAAACTCAGGGGCGCAAATAAATGCAAAACCACGTACTGTGAATATATTTCTAGCACCCAAGACCTCGTTCTACAGCCCGTAAGCTGTAGACTTGTTTAGATGCAAATTAAATACAATGATATATTGGTTGAATAAATGAATTTTAGTACTGTAATACAATATAAATAATATTTTTGACAGACTAAAACGTTTGTATACAAATGTTCTAATTTTAAATTTTTTTTTTGACTAAAATTTGTATAACAAACAACGCCTGGCCTCAGCAATTATAAATTAAAATAACTAAAATAAAACGTTCTTTCAAATTCGAAAACATTTAAATAAAGGTTGGTTTTTCTTATAAAAAAACTAACTTAGTATATCATTGTCACCGAAAAGAAATTTAACATCTAGAAATAAGATTTAATTCGCGGAAAGGTTCCTTGGTAACTTGGAGAAGACCTTGAGAATAAGACCGACAGACAAAATATTCAAAATAAATTGTTACGCTAAAAATAATAGTGTAAGACAATAAGAATGAAATTTGTCAGTTCGTTGCTTCTAGACGTGTGCTCCTTTGTTTTTAATTTTTTTTTTAGTCATTTACATTCGTTTGTAAGGATGGATGGAATATCCATCTCTTTCAAAAACGGATTTAGATGAACAAAACTTAAGACTATAATTTATGTAAAGATTTTGTATAATATGTCATTATGGAAAATTCAGCATCAGCTTCAAGTTGTATCACTTTTCGAAATTTTTTGCTAAACTTTCCGCCGAATTCTGGAGGTACTACGTGTTGAATGGCGAAACTCATCCTCGTTCTTTTTGCCACGACACAGAGCGAAGAAATGGAAATATAAATTAAAATAAATATATCATTTTAATTATTTTTTTTGGGTATAGAACCCACAACCAGTCACGTTTACAGTCACACTTTGTGCCCAGCAACAACTGGCCTCAACCATTACGTAGGTTAATTATTCTTAAATCGAAACATTATTAAACGCAGTAGTTTAATATTAATACAATTTAATTTGTCTGTAATTGTAAATAAAAGAAATTGGTATAAAGGTATAAATTAACATGATTTCAAAGGATTTTTACATAAAATGTAAATGTATTAATTGAATTTCTCGATGTTGGTTCCAGAACCAAATACCAGTATTTTCTGGTTGTTTATTGGTTCTTGTCTTGTATGCATATTTAATTATTTAGTACGTTTTGTTAATTTATATTTACAAGAGACACAAGCATGCGACTGTAGACGCGACAGCTTGTGGGTTCGATTCCCGCTCAAGAAAATGAAATATTTGATATTTTCATTTCCTCGCTCTGGTAACGAGGCAAACCGACTTATTGAAGTTCCGCCGCTCAATACGCAATATCTCCAGAGTATGACGTGAAGAACGGAAGTGTTTTAATGGGAACAGAGTGTTTCATCAATTGGTTTTCAGGTTCCCGATGCGTACCGTGCTGTGCTGCTGTGGAAATTAAATTTGCCTTCACTTCAAAAAATATTACTATTACGCTCTACATTTATTCAAAATCCACATTTTTTTAACTAAAAAGGCAATTTATGTTATAGGTATTTTAGTATATAAGATATAATATGATCATTTAAGATAATATTTCAAACATTATATTTTTTACAAACTAAAATACATTATATTTTTTTATTAAATATATCATATGAAAAAATTTCTAGGAATGTTTTAATATTATATCGTATTCCTATTATATAGGTAATACTATAGGTAATGCGCCCATTGTTTTCGAGACATTGCGCGGCGGACCTTCGCGCTTTGTTTCGTACCAGAGCTAGGAAATGAAAATAAATTTAATATTAAATAATTCCCCCGAGTCGGGATCGAACCTACAACCATCGCGTTACTAATCACATAAAAAACTAGTCAAGCGCGAGTTGAAATCGCCAACAGAGCATTTTGCACTAATTTCACGACTCAACGTCAGAGGTCAACAGGAAATACAATTTATAAAAGTTGATATACTCGTACCAGCGTGAAACTCTAAAATGAAAAGAAAATAAATTCAAAGAAATATAACTCAAAGAAATGTAAACAAGTACTTTAAAAGACCAGTCGTGGTGCAGGACCACAAGTGTGTGACTGTAAGCGCGACTGGTTGTGGGTTCGATCCCCACTCGAAAAGTGGGTAACAGAATGTTTTAATACAAGGTTTCCTCTGCCTATCCTGCTACAGCTACTTGTGGGATATACGGTGAAGCAACAAAAAAATTATACATACTTACTTTATTTTTATGATTTTTATGAATTGCAATATTGCGAAAAATGTAATATTATCATTAAAATCTATAAAATTAAAATCCAGACTTACAAAAACTATCTTAGTATTAATTAATTAAAATATAATTTATGTAATCATTGAAAAGTGCATAAAAGACTAGCTCGCGCACTAATAAATTATGAAACAAAAGTTCTGGAAAATTTACAAAATTTTTACTATTTTATTTTTATCATATAACATTTTAAATAAATACGAGCATATAATTATTTATTGAAATTCTTGAATACCTTTTCATTACGAAACTTAAAATGAGTTGGTTTGTTACGCTTTAACTCTTAAATTATTGAACTAATCACCAGAAGACATAGAATACTTTGGAAATAAAATAACAAAAAAAAAATCTATTGATAAATAATATACAAAAAAAATCTTGGTACACATAGCATTGTAGACTTGAATATAAAACAGCTATTTCTATTTGTTAGACTAATTTCACTATTTCATTTATTTTTTAATAATTATTGAAGACATTTCGTTCTCCACGCATCGCCCAATTGTCGAGACATTGCGTGTTGGGGATTTCAACGCCGCGCTTTATCTTATTACCATAAAAAAGAAACTTAAATTAACTTAGCTTCATGCTTTATCTCTAGCGGGGTAGCAGAGAGAACGGAGCGCCAAACGCTACGGTAAGAAAGAAGGAACGATAATATGAAATAATTTATTTCCCCGAGCGGTAATCGCACCTACACGTCGTGTTTACAGTCGCTAGTTACGCCACTACGCCACGAAGGCCTTTTTAAATTGTTCGCTTATAAAAATGTATATGAAAACATTGGTTTTATAATATAATAATTCTTATCTAATTAAAGTTTAATTAATCGTATTAAATATGTATAATTTTAATTACTATTTATATTTTTGTTTAACATTATAATTGCTTAATAATCTAAACGATTTTATCAAATAAAATTGTATATATTAGATTTTTGTATGTAGATAGTTTTTAATTTAAATCATACATTCCCACAAATTGAACGTGTTTGTACTAAATTTATACATAAATTAGTCTAGTTGCGGTTTTTGTTAACATTTTTTTTTTGATAATTTTATTTTAATTTTGTTCTAGTAATTTAGAATTATATCTATTTTAAGCTTTTTGTATGCACCTCGTTTCGCTTCCGCCAAAACTCTGCATTGGAAAAATTTGGTAAGGTTACACAAATCTATGAATTCAAACCGTTTTAGTTATTAAAGCATGTCTGTCTGTCTGTTACTTTTTTATATTAACATATAAAAACTTAATTTCTTATAAAATAAACCAAAAAAATGTATAGAAATTTATTACAAGATTAGGTTCACTCTTTATCTCACAGAGGGAACCTAGTCCTATCTCCGCCCAAATAATTGAGTGGGATAAATCAACCCCTCGACTTCTATAAAAATTACTAAAAAAAATTTAATTGAACCCGCATCCATTGTCCAAGCAATGTAATTTAGATGTTTAACACGATTACCTTGAACGCAGTGTGTTATACAATCACTTAACGGTCGTCAACCTTACTGTCATACATTATTATGGCTAGAAACTTCGCTATATAGAACTTTAAAGCTGTTTTACTAATTCGAATCTTATAGTATACATATTAAGTACTAAAATGGGGTGTCAAAGAATAAATTGGATATATCCTGAAGTATCCTCTAGGTCTAACGAACAAGCATTGGTTAGTAGCATCTTTAGATCAAATATTATATCTACGTATGTATATAAATAAAACTCTTCCTTTATTGAGTGACTGACAGACAACACACAGCTGGAGTTACGCGGCGCAGAACGCTGAAATTTGTCATATACACATCTTCTCTTCTTTGGGGAGTGCAGGAGAGTACTAAGAGCGGTATTCTAGAAATGCTCACAAAAACGGAACGGATTTTACGTTTTATATTTTACGATAGCAATGTTGTTAGCCAGTACTAGTAAAGTACAAAATTTAAGGACCCTCATGGCACAGTGAGATAGTGTATGATTGTACACTAAAATTGTAGGTATGATATATACAGGAAGGTGTTTTAAACTATTAATTGAAGAATATTTTGTGACTATAAATGTGAGAGGTTGTGGGTTCGATTTCTACTAGAGGAAATTAAATATTTAATATTTTAAGCTCCACCACTCAACACGCTATGCCTCCACCTCCCACAACGTGGGAAACGTAAGTGGCTTAATGAGTAGACGGTGTCTTAACATTA
This sequence comes from Heliconius erato x Heliconius himera, assembly GCA_013421005.1. Lineage (NCBI taxonomy): Eukaryota > Metazoa > Arthropoda > Insecta > Lepidoptera > Nymphalidae > Heliconius > Heliconius erato x Heliconius himera. The sequence goes on along the minus strand of JAATLQ010035941.1, from coordinate 24,912 downwards.
GGTTCCCTCTGCCTACCCTGCTATGTGCGGGATACAGCGTGAAGCTATAATAAATAATTACGTAATGTATTAGTTTTGGACATAGAGTGACAACGGAGAGATGGGTGCAGTACTAATACTACCTGTAGATGCTAGGTGCCAAATGTCATAACTTCAAGTCAACCTTCCGGTTGACTTCCTTCCTTCCGGTACTACTTTATTCATAGTAATTTTGATTCCCTTTATAGTGTCGAAAACTAGTTTTTTGCAATATAAACGGCCACATCATTTGTAGAAATACATTTTTTTTAGAAAATCAAGGGACCGTACATTTGACTATATGGTTTGAATTTCTAATCGATATCTCCACGTCTCGTTCCTGAGATAAAGGCTCATGACCGACAGATAGACGAACGGACAACAAAGTGATCTTATATAAAATAAATTAAATTAAATTAGCTTCACGCTGTATCCCGCACACAGCAGGGTAGGCAGAGGGAACCTAGTGTTAAGACACTCCGTTCCCCACTTTCTGCCGAATTCTGGAGGCATTGCGTGTTGAGTGGCAGAACTCAACGCCGCGCTTAAGCTCGATACCAGAGCGAAGAAATGGAAATATAAATTTAAGTAAATATTTCATCTCCTCGAGTGGGGATCGAACCCACAACCAGTCGGTTTTGCAGTCACACCTCGTGCCGCTGCGCCACGACCGGCCTCTATGATCTTATATGGGTTTCTTTTTTCCTTAAGAGGTACGGAACCCTAAAAACATTAAATTGTGTCGCTAGATTTATTTTTGTGCACCTAAAGTACCATATTTTATGCCCTCCGTTCACTTCCGAGAGGCCAAGGCGAAATGTTATTCGTAATGTGGGATCTATTCAAATCAAATATCTCATATGTTAAGACAGGTCACGGCTTATTTTATTTTGTATACTATAGGAAATTGAATATGTTTAGATAATAAACATTATCAAAGGAGCGACCTAATATGTATTAATATAACTAAATAAGTGTAGATTATATTCCTGTTTAATTTCCCGCACATAGCAGGATAGGCAGAGAAGACCTAGTGTCAAAACTTTCCGTTCAGTTTTCTTCACTAAATCCTTAATATTCCATGTTGAGTTTCTGTTAGTTTAAATAGTAAACAATTTTTTTATAACATTTTCTATTATATTTCGTAAATAACAAGTGCATTTCAATGTTATTTGTAATGTAAGGACACCAAGGCTACTTTCCAAGTCTCAATATCAAGTAAAAATATATACAAACATATGATATATAAATAATAATATATTAACCAGAGAAGGTTTTTGAAAAGTTTTTAACTGTACGCAATCGGCCTGACTTGTGATTTTAGTCGGACAGTATACTTAAGGACTTAATTTTACTAGGTATTTATTATATATACGTGCAAATAAAATTGCTAGATTAATTAATGTAGTTAAGCAAAAAAAAATACTTGTTTGAAACAAAGCGCGTCGTTGAGTTCCGCCACTCAACTAGCAATGTCTCGTAAATGGTGCGGAAAGTAGGGAAGAGGTTGTCTTTGTCTTATCATTAGGTTCTCTGGTATACGGGAAGAAACGTGAAGTTGAAAAATATTTATTCGCCAAAATAGCCTTAATCGTGTACTATTAATATTAGCTAAATGTCTAAGTTTGAGTCAGACTCTGGGGTATATAGTTTCACAGTGAAATTATAAATAAATAATAACAAGTATAAAAATAATAAAAATAACTTTGTTCCAACCACAACATTAAAAAAAAGTAAGTACAATAATTGAAGCCGTTTGAACATCAACATGTGGTGGTGGGTTGCTGGTGCCTGTGATAGGTACGAAACCCCTATAAATGTATACAACAGAAAAATAATATTTAAAAAGAAAACAAATCTTTGATTTTCGCGACTTTTAAAAATATTAAATGATTTTTTTTAATCAGATTAGTCGTGTATATTAAATTTGATATTTTAGAAAAAAATAAAAAAACGTTTAATATAAGACATCGAAAGAAAATTCCATTTATCTTCACACATCACCAACGCTGTTCAACGCCGCATTTTGCCTTGATACCAGAGCGAGAAAATGAAAATATTAAATATTTAATTTCTTCGAGCGGAAATGGAACCCACACCCACGTGTGGCCTAATATTGAATGTTTAAATTATAACGTAATTAAAAATTAATTATGTAGTGTAAATATATTCATACATATATTTATTATACACATGTTATGTTTCGTAAAACAAACTGACATTGGTGATACGATCGATGTTCAGATTGTGTAAAAATCCTTTACCTACTTGTTGGTTACATGGTAAAAACAGCATTTTTTTTTCTTAGCTTTCACGCTGAATCCCGCACGTAGCATAGTCGGTAGAGGGAGCCTGGGAACCTGGCGTTAAGACGCTTTCGCGTCCCAATTTCCGTGGAATTCTGGAGGCATTGCATGTCGGAGTCCCCGCTTTGCCTCGACACCAGAGTGAAAAAATGAAAATATCAACTATTTAATTTTCTCGAGTGGGAATCGAACCCACGACCGTCGACATCGACCCGCTATATGCCAGATACAGCAATAAGCTGAAATAATAACAACTAAACACTGTAATAAGTAGTAAAACATGACTTAACAGCTGCAAATTAGTTAAATAATAATTGTAAGAAAATTGAAACTTAATTGCACTAGTATTATTGAAATTGGTATATTGTATAATGAAAAATATATACTGAGTCAAATAAGCAATCAGGCCAGTCGTGGCGCAGGAGCAAAAGCGTGTGACCGTAAACGCCAAAACTTGTGCGTTCGATTCCCACTCGAGGAAATTAATATATATAATATTTAAATTATAATAAACATATTATATTTTAAATTAAATATTTAAATTATAATATTTTTATTTCTTCGCTCTGGTAACGAGGTAAAACGTGGCGTTGATTTCTACCACTTAACACACAATGCTTCTAGAACTCGGCGAAGAATGTAGGTCGGAAGTGTCTCAATGGGAACGGAGAGTCTTAACACTAGATTCCTAGGTTCCCTCTGGCTACCGTGCTATAGGCGGCATAAAAAAATAAAAACCGGTTAAGTGAGTCAGACCCGCGCACCGAGACTTCCGTTCCAATTTCAGGATTCTAGGTTAATTGGGAAACGGAAGTAACCTACTTAAGTAACTTAAATATGCAATAATACATATATAAGTTTGTAATATTTTTTATCGGCGGACGAACAACAAAGTAATAATCCTATAAGGGTACCGTTTTTTCCTTTTGAGGTACGGAACCCTAAAAAACGGAACAATTAGTTACTTTGTAAGTAAGTATAATATAAGTAGCGAGTGAATAGAAAATGTTAGATATTAAGTACAGTATTTAAGCGATTGCCCTCAAAAGTATTGAGTAACGCACGAAGGTCGGCCGCTACGTTTCATGAATTTAACGACCACTTACGAAACTTTAAACCTAAGATACATTATCCATCACTGCCTATATAAGAGTTAAATTTAAAAATATATAAGTTTAAGCTTAAAAATATATTTAAAATACATTTAATTAAATAATACTAAGAATATTATATTAGGTCCTCATGGTGCGGTGGCACAAGCGTGTGCCGTGTGACTGACTGTAAACGCGACGCTTGTGGGTTCGATTTCCATTTGGAGAATGAATTATTAAAATTTTCATTTTGTTGCTCTGGTAACAAGTTAAGGTAGAGTTCCATTACACGACACACAATGCCTCGAAATTTCTGCCGACCCTGTTATGCATCTTCAAATACTTGGAGCTGCTATTATTGTTTGTTGTAAATTTGAGAAAAAAAATTGAGAAAGTGCAAGTACTGTGTGGCTGCATGCGAGGATGTCATCGGCGGCAAGGGCGCCCCCCGAGGGACTCGAGCCTAGGCTAGTACGGTTTATTTTACGGTTACGGCCGTAAACAGAGTGTTGAATTACTTTAATTTTATATTTTCTCAAAATTATACGTCCAAATTACATGCTATAAAGACCAAATATTATCTTGATAAAAAATCCTTGATGATGAAATAAGTTTCACTCGTAAGATTCAATATCTCCGTGAAATATGACCTATGTTCACGATTCTCTCAGAAACAGAAATGAAATTTTCTTATGTGTTTGTCTTATTTCAATCGGTTCATAAATAAAAAAATTATGTCAATATAAAAAATTGCATGTGAAAATATTGTTACAAAATAAGTGTTTTATTGAATTACCTGAAACTTCAGCTATCAATGTGTGAATGAGGTCTTAGAAATAATAATGTTATTAGATCATAAAAGTAATTCAGATGAGAATATAAATAAGGGTAGTATCAGCGGGTGAAGCCGCAAGCGAGTCGCGTCATTAATAATTGCGTCAGACAATTATCGAAGAAACCATTATTATTATTAAATGCATTTTAACTGATATAAATCTATTTCAATTATAAAACAATACTTAGTTTGCTTTTATTTGATGCAGTTAACGGTTAATCGACCGTTTTAAATATGCAAGGTTGTATGGCTAAAGTAACTCAATCGGCGAATTTATAGAAATAAAATTTTTATCGTAAAACTTTGGTAAATCTATGTAATTAGGTATATTCTTTTAAAAGCAGCCGAGGCCGTCGTGGCACAGGGGCGCAAGGACGACTGGAAACGCAACGGTCGTTGTTTCGATTCCCAATCAGGACAATTTAATAGATAAAAAACATTTGCTTTGGTGACAAGGCAATGAGCGGCGTTGAGTGGTGACTCAACCCGCAATATCTCCAGAATTCGGCGAAAAGTGGGGAACGGATGAGGAGTACATAAGAACTATACTTTATAGGGGTAAAAAAATAAAATAAAAAAGATTTTATAAATATACATTTGTACCTATACTACCCCACTTGGTGGAATGAATTATTTCTCTGGTAGAGAGAAAAACGAGTTTCGAAAATTGGACGGAAAGTAAGGGTTTTATTGCCATATCACATTGCTTCTGCCCACCCTGTTAAATACAGGATACAGTATCTAACTGAAACACTGTATTACTAATTAATTTCTACTAATAATAGATAGTTATCTGACGTTTTTTTTAGGTTTATACTGTACTCCGCGTTGACAGAAATATTTAATAGAAAAATAGAATAGAATTTATGTTAAGACACTCCATTCTCTACTTTCCGCCGACAGAATTCAACAACGCAGCGCTTGCCAGTGCGGGTAATATTACATAATTTTATTTTTATTTTCACGGCTTTTAAACCATTTTATCTAATCTACTAAAATGTATATATTTTATAATTTCCTATAGCCGTCCCTTTTATACAAAGTCAAAAATTTATCGACTTTTAGCTATCGATATTTAGATAATTGTTACATATATTTTGTTTACAAAAGTTGTTACATTCTTTTTAAACATTTTAGATTGACCACACGGTGTGCTCATATTCACGTAACGTACCAGATTCAAGTGCAATAGCCTTGGCAGGTGACTGTACAGTACGGTCGACGAGTCGTGGCGTTGAAGTTGACTGTAGATGACTGCGCAGATTACATTTTAGGGTATTTTCTTACTTATGATTATTTGCTTTCCGTTGAAGTTAGGAAAATCTAATTTTAAAGCGGCCACGCCTCGTCGACCGTACTGTACTTGTACACGAAGTTACTCGCATTCGTTATAATCAAACGTAATTTAATTCAAATTGAAATTTGATTATGTACAAAGTACTTAGTTGTGTATTTTTAAATATTTTAATATCTACAGCCTTTACAACAATGTAAGTAAATAATGATGATTTTCGTGAGAATTAATTTGTTACATTGTTGCGAACTATCTATTCATCGATAATAAGTAAATTATATAATTAGGGTTTCGTATGTTAAAAGGAAAAAACGAAACCCTTATAGGATAACTTTGTTGTTAGTCTGTCCGTCTGTTACTACCATTTATCTCGTGAAAATATCAAGCTGAAATTAATATAAAATCTTCAGGTCTACGGTCCATTGTAGCACAGAAAAAATCAAGCTTGTAAGTCATCGCAAGCAAAAGATACGAGCATTTATACATTGTTTTTACTGCATTTTGCATGAAATTCGCCGCGTAATTAAAACCCACAGGGTAGTTCCCTTGGACCTACAGTTATAAAATTTGGCACGAACGTAGAACTTACAATACAAGTGAAGGAAAAAATCCGAAATATGGAAATTTATTTTCATATTACAGATAAAAAATATAGTTCGTATCGTATCGTAGTAAAGACATAATTATAGTTGAGTGCATACGCCTGGAAACTTACATTTGTAAAGTGAAATAAAAGTGGGTACGAAATCCTAGGTGGGTGAGTTCTACTCGCACTTGGCCGGTTTGTTACAATGTAGAATTATTCATATTCGTGACAAAATCATTTTAAAGATTTAATTATTCCTTTACCCTATTCTCCACTTTCCATCCAATTGCTATAACAGGTATGAGTTATAAAAACATTATTAACTTTTTTAATCTACGTTTCTCCCTGTATTTTGCATAGACGGAACCTAATAACAAGGACTCCGTTTCTCACTTTCCACTCGACATTGCGTCTCAAGTGGCGATGATCAACGTGTTTTCTTGTTAACGGCAAAAGAAAATGGAAATAAAAGATTAATCCGGTTAAAATAGTTTCATTTAAAATGTGTAATAATCGTGAAAATCAAAGAATTTATTATGAAAATAAAAGTATTCTCCCGAGTGGCACTTCAACTCACAAACGTCCCATTTACAGTCGATCCCTGCGCCACTACGCTACGACGACCTCAAATTCTATTTAGAAAATCACTAGATAGAGATAGAGAGACCTCTCTAGGAACCTCACTTGGGATGAAACGTGATGTTAGTCGTCAGATATTAAGTACATTTTAGGGAAAATAAGCATAATGTAGAGAAGGTCACCTGCATAGTTTTTTTTTGGGACAAATGAGTCGTCTCAGCCAAATTAATCAACATTTTATTTTTATGTAACGACCTCAAGTAGACTAGGGGCTATAAAATTGTATATAACAATATCAATATCGAAAACGAACCTTATTTTATTGGCAAAATATTACGCCAAAAAAAAAGGCAATGATAGACTTAACTAGGTTATACGACGGTTATAACAATTAACGTAAAAAGTTAAAAAAACGTGTGGCCCAGTCGATTATATAGCAACCTTCACCTACAAAAGTCTAAGAAAAAAATTGAGTAATCGCGACACTTTGTCACGCACCGGCGGTTCCCTAAAGTTATTATCTTCATTGTGTTATTTATTATGTCACTTCAATTAAATTTGCATTTGGTTGAAAACAAAAACGCGAACAATTTCACGTTTTATCCTGCATAAGAAGGAAGACCTTTTTCTTAACTGTGAGCTCGAGTTTGAGAAAGGGCTTTACTAGAGGAGGGAAAGGAAAATAATTTTCCCCTCTCGTGGGACTCGAATCTTGTCTCACAGCGCCGTGATGATGGCCTTGATGGCATTTCTTCACTGATAAATCATTTTGTTCTATTCTATGCTCTCTAGTTCTCTACCGGTAAACTATAGTCTACTGAAATCTACAAACACTTTCCCTTAAGTGAATTCGATTTCACGACCATGGTACTCATTCCACGTGCAAACTGATGTACAAGGTTCTCAATTAAAAATTCGCTTAATGTCATAGCTATTATTATAAAAAACAATTACCCATTTTGCGCCCGATTTTCGAGACATTTTAAGTGGCGGATCTCAACGCCGCACTTTCTCTACCAATGTAGAGAAATAAAAATAATTTATACCCATATTTCTGTTCACAATCAGACGCTGTCTTACTAAGCCCCGATGACCTCAAATTTGAATTTTAACCTACAATCTGTTGCGCTTACAGTCACACGCTTATGCACTGTGCCACGAAGGCCTCGTAAATTGTTTTAAATATAATGATCATATTAAAATTTGTAAAGATATACTTATTTTTTTGACAATATTGTCACACGATGTGTGACATTTATATTTAAATGTTGATATGGCTATACATATGTATTTAATTATATTAATGTTTAATTTAGATAATTTGTAAATCATAAATTATTTTCAGTTTTTATTTCTCGCATCGACCGTTCGAGCGTATTAGCATAAAAAATAAATAAAATAACAGTCAAAAAAATCTAATCAATTTAGATTTTTGATTTCGATTAGCATTTTTTTATTTATTTTAATAAGAGTAATTGGTAATAAATATCCTTTAACTTAGTTAAGAAACAATAGTGTCAAGACACTCTTTTCTTAATATTTTGACATTTATACATTAGACGATGTGAGTATCCATGTGACTTTTAAAAGCTTTTTTAGGCAGTCCAATAAACTTAAATATTTTTTTTAATATATTATTGTTAATGTGACGGCTGTGGATTTTATCCCCCCACTAATGAATTATTTTCAACTCCAAGCTCTGACAAGACATTATATTTAGACAAAGTGCGGCGTTAAGTTCCCGTTCCACGCGCAGTCTCAAATTCTGTCGGAGATAGAGTTTACACTAGATTCTCTTTGCCTACCCTGCTATATGCGGAGTTAAGCGTGAAACGGAAAAAAAAAACAATTTAAGGCTTTATTTCAAAATAATTTGAATCGTCAAGGATAAATTTAAAAATTACCATTTTTCCCACATTATAAAACACACAACAAATACAAATTGAAAACTAATTGTGTATATTCCGTTAGTGTTCACCGTACGACCTCACAGCGTCGTAATGAAAACGAGAGTCGTACGACTTGCGCTAGGTCAGTAACCGATTACGTCACGTTTCACATAAACATCATCTTTTTATATTACGTGACGCTATAAAAGCGGAGTGGAGAGATATCAATCGCAGGTTTTTAGTTCAAAAAATATATTAATAAATATAAATATATTTTTTAAGCGCAGTCTGCAGAGGCATAATGTCGGGCTGTAAACGCGACGGGGTTAGAGTTTTATTCAGGAGAATAAAATATTTTTATTTCCTCACTCTGGAAAGACGACAACGTGCGGCGTTGGGTTCCGTCACTCAATGCAAAATGGGGGCGTCTGGAAAATGGGGGCGGAGCGTGGGCAACGGAGTGTTTTTACACTAGGGATCCCTTTTTACCTGTAAGGCTAAAAAATACATATTTTTAACGCATTGTAAAGCTAAAAACAAAGATATCACAATTTTTGAAGCTTTCGTCTCTGTTCACTCCACTTGACTGCTCACTCTAGCTTCGATCGCTCTAGTGATATAAAAATAGAGAAAACTTTGAAATGCATTCACGTATTTTTAGCTTATATTATAATTCCTTCGACGACAGTGCATAAAATTATTTACACTTTTACATAACATACACATTTTTCATATAACATAAATTTATTTGCTGACCCGCCTACGGGAAGAAGCTATGAATAAAAAATGACTTTACAACACCACGACGAGACTGCTTATTGAATGAATCCTTCCATATCGTCTACTCTTTGTTTAGATGAAACTAATAACAGTAATAACGTGTGAATGAGTTTATAGAGCTTGAAGTAACATTTATTATATTTACATTGAGGAAATATATTATGTTGTCAATTACTATGATATATCTATTTTTTATTGAACTCCACATTATTTTATTAAACATAAAAAAATACATGCAACGATATCGTTCTAGGAACTAATGTGCAGCTTATGTAAAACAAATATTTCCTAAATAAAACTACTTTCAAACTATTATTAAATATATTTATTTATACAGCAATTTATTGTTATATAAAATTAAATAAATTAGCTTCACGCTGTATCCCGCACACAGCAGGGTAGGCAGAGGGAACCTAGTGTTAAGACACTCCGTTCCCCACTTTCTGCCGGATTCTGGAGGCATTGCGTGTTGAGTGGCAGAACTCAACGCCGCGCTTAACCTCGACACCAGAGCGAAGAAATGGAAATATAAATTTAGGTAAATATTGCACCTCCTCGAGTGTGGATCGAACCCACAACCAGTCGGTTTTGCAGTAACACCTCGTGCCGCTGCGCCACGACCGGCCTCAATATAATTCTAAATATATTGAGATATTTTACTGTATGCTTTTCAGCTTCACGTTGTATCCTGACTGTTGTGGCCTGATATGAAAATGTTGAAATTTAAATAGTAATTATTAGATATTACGATCGAGTTGTTTTAAAAATTTTGGCGTCTCTTCTTGTGGACTCATAATTGGCAAATAAATTAAATCAATTCTTTAGTATTTTCAACAGCTTGTGTTTTTTTTATCTCATAAAATGATCTTATAACCACGCTACAAATGCAGAATGAATTAATATCAGAATAATTTTTCATTTACTTCATTAACTGGGTCAAAACACCTTTAGTCCAACATAAACATTCAATATTCACCTACCATATAAAATGTAGTAAATTCATAAATGTATTTGGACGTAGGAAAAGGAGTTTGAAATAAGAAACAAAATTTTATATATTTCGCTAAATTGCAAAACAGATTTACTTCTGAATAAGAATCTTTTCTTGTAGTAACCATTAACTTCCGCAAATAATTATGTAAAGATAAAAAAATAAGTATAATGTACTTATGGTGACTGGTGGTGACTTCAATTTTACTTTAGCTTTTAGTGTATGACAAATGATGAAAAACTTGTGTTATTACTATTAAGCTTGTGGAAAGCTCATTCATTAATGGCGTTAATTATTGAGTTAAAAAAAAGTTTAAAAGTTTCAGTTTAGCTTTACATCAATATATATCTACTTAATTTTGCCACAAATATTGTTACAAAGCTAATTTTTTTTTTTAGTTTACATAAAATTTATGACAGAATGTTAGTTTAATATATTAACTTAAAAACCATTAAAAATATATAAAGCTTATTTATTCGAAGTGGTCTCTGTTGGCTGCAATATAGTCTTTTAAAAGTTTAGGCCAGTTATCAATAACAGCACACACTCTTCCTATCGTATGGATTGATTTATCATGTCGTTTAGATCATAAATCATAATCCAGTGTATTAAGATCAGCCCCAGATGACGGCCAGTCTACAGCTATGATGAAGTCCGGAACGTTCGTCTCTTACCAAGATTGGGTAAATTGTTCTTTGTGACGTTCTTTATCATCCCACTCCATTTTAATATCACAAAATATTTTACAATTGATTGGCGCGAAAATAAGGAAACACAATAAATAAAAACAATTGTAAAAAAATGACAGATTCCAAATTTAAAAATAACATTTGGTTTATTTTTAATTGTAACAGTACTTATGGCCAGTGTATTTCTCATACGATTTTAATTTTACTACATTATACCATAAGTTTATTATTCAGTTATAATTGTTCATTACCATATCATAAATAAGTCAATCAAATTGGTCGATTATAACCGATATTTTCCCACAAAAATGCTAATATATTCCTTCCTTTGATGATCAAAAGCATTATTGCATAGGAAATAGGGCCCAGAATACTTGTATAATTTATTCATTTAAATGTTAATATAAAGTACGATAATGAATTGCCGTAAAACCTAACTAGATATTATTTATATTCAAGCCACAAACACGAACTTTATGATTTGTTTATAAAAAAAAATAATTTGCGTGATTTTAAATGTATTTAATATGAAAGATAGCCATGAACTAATATATAATTTATGTTTTTTCGTTTTTTTAAAGTAAGCAATCATCAATTGTTTTATCCTACTTATCTATATACTATCTATATTCCTATACCTACCTATCTATATAAAACTCTTCCATTACCGTACACAGACGAAACTATAAGACTTTTGTTGTTTCGAAACTGCTAGAGATTAGTTGAAATTTGACGTGTAAGGTGTGCACTAGTAAAAAATGTCTCGAAATTCTTACAGAATTGGGAAAAAATGGGATTTTTCCCATTCCGGACATACGGAGTAACTGACGGACAACACACAGACTAGCAGTGTAGAAAGCCCAAATAAAAATAAATAAAATTGAGGCCAATCGTGGCGCAGTGGTACATGCGTACGACTTTAATTGCGACAGGTTGTCGGCTCGATTCCCATTCGAGTAATGAAATATTTTATATTTTCATTTTCTCGGTCTGGTAACTAGGCCAGGAGCGACGTTGAGTTCCACCACTCAACATCCATTGCTGGAGGCATTCCGTGGAAAGTGGGGACCGGAAGCATCTTAATGGGAACGGAGTGTCTTAACATTAGGTATCCAGGTTCTCTCTACCTAACCTATTATATGCGGGATACGAAAGAAAAAGGAAAGTTTTCTAAATGTGGCATGTATTAATGAGAAGTATAGGAAAGAGAATTTCCGAAAATTATCCCAAGACAGCAAAAAATGGGATTCCACGATCATTAATTTATTATATTTTTTTTATAAGCAAAGAACAACAATAACAATTATTATTTTTATAATTACAATCCACAAAGTATACACTAGCTACGGTGTAGACTTTAAATCTATTCATTCCCAATAATTTAAAATTGAAGAGTTAGTTTGGTTCAAAACGCTAACCTCAGGAACGACTGATTCATATTAGTTGTAATCCGATGTAGCCGCAGTCAGAATATGTCATAGACACTTCTCAGCTATTTCCATTTAACCACATTATAAAATAAAACAGTTTTATTAAACACATTCACGTAAACAATAATTTCGTAATTCATAATGCTAAATCAAACCAAGGTTCCGACGCGTCCGTTAGAAGGGAGTCATACCTCGACCTTACCAAATGTGCCCTTCTAGTTATACTTTATTTGGAATACATCGTAGCGACGGTTATCTTTTGGGGCCTTTGCCCATGATTGGGTAACGGAGTGTTCAAGATTTAACTAGTTGAGGAATCTTTTAACATCGTCCTTCTATCTGTCATCGGAGTTATTAAAATAGATCGTTTATCAGATAGATTAGTCAGACTTATTTGAATTATTATTATACAATTAATAAAAACATGTTTAAATCGTAATTCTTCTTAACAGCAAGATGATTTTTTATTTATTTCTTTTGCCCATTGCCCACACCACCACATTTCCTGGAAATAGCCGATAAAGCGAAACTTGACAAAAAATATATATACCTTGCTTGTATTAGAAAATTGTGTTCTGCGAACTACCGCCGCTGCAATATTATTATTTTTTTTCCAACAGTGTAATAGCAATGGCCTTTAATAAAATAACTGTCATAAAAATGAATAAATATATACAACTACAATGTTGACAGAAGGTATTTTTGTCTAATGATAAATTATTACACAAACTTTTGTATAAGTAACAATGTAAGCGATGTAGTGTTAATAACAGAATATTATAAAAATCTCAATTAAAATAAAAAATGAATTTATTTGAATAAAGAATAATAAGAATTATAAAATAATAAATATTTACTTATTTAGAAAAAGTATAAAAAATTTAACGTAGCGGGACTCGAACCCGCGCCTCCTGGGAACTACTAACAACATAAATAAGTTGTAACAAGCGTATAAAAATTTCGATGTAGCTTGGCGAGAACGTATGGCTTAGTGGTCAGAGCGCCTGGTCGGTTTCCAACAGGCGCGGGTTCGAGTCCCGCTACGTTCAAATTTTTATACGTTTTCTAAATAAGTATTTTTCTTTCCTAAGTGTGGATGGAATAACACTTTAAAAATGTTTAAAAATAATAACTATTTATTTTTAAAGACCAGTTGTGGCGCAAGAGCACGAGCATGTGACTGTAAACGTGACAGCTTGTGGATTCGATTCTCTCTTGGGGGAATGGAATATTATATAGCTGTCGCCGAAGAGCTGTAAGATGTAGCCGAAGAGCCTATGTATTTAATTAATATTTCTTTGAAGATCGAGTCGTTCTGTATCTCTGCTTTTTTTCAGCTTCACCCTGTATCCCGCATACAGCAGGGTAGGTTAAGACATTCCGTTCCCAACTTTCTGCCGAATTCTGGAGGCTTTGCGTGTTGAGTGGCAGAAATCAACGCCGCGCTTTGCCTCGACATCAGAGCGAAGAAATGGAAATATAAATTTAAGTAAATATTTCATCTCCTAGAGTGTGGACCGAACACACAATTAGTCGGTTTTACAGTCACACTTTGTGCCCCTGCGCCACGTCTGGCCTCCTTTATTTGTCTTGAATTAATTGCGACTTAAACATAACTGTTATGATTTATGAAACTAACCTTCACCAACAATTCAATTTTGTTTACTTTATTGTTTAAACTTTAAACAATAGTGCTTTAAAATATATTTTTTTATCAACAGGCATTTTTAACCAAGACGTTTCGAATGTCATTCTTTAGCCAAAAAACTTACCAGCACAATTCAGAAATTGATGCTTTATGCGCAGCGCCCTCTATTGGGCTTAAAGCTAAACTGTAACTGTCCGGACAGTTAAATCTCGTTAAAAACACTTAAAATATAATTATATTAATCGAAAACGACGTTTTACTAAATACATACTATACAGTTGAAAATACAAATTTAGATTGCTATATAATTTTCGCAAGCAAACTAATGCTTTGAGTTCATTCAAATGACGATATATTTTTTAATTAACCGATTTTGATGAAACAAACTTTAAATGCTATTCTGAGTTAAAACAAAACAATTGGTGAAAGTTTTAAGTAAATCGGTTTAGTACTTTCGGAGATATATGTGGTCATACGTATAGGCAGACAGACAGACAGACAAGAAATGAAAAAAATATATTTTTGCTTTCTACTATTCTTTTTGAGTGTCCCTCTATCCATTTCAGTCAAAATTACTAAATGTATAGACAAAATATTTTTACTGTTTTGTTATATATAGAAATTTTAATTTCGTCGCTCTAATAACGTGGCAAATCGGGGTGTTGAGTTCCGACTCAACACGTAATGTTTCGGCGGAGCATAGAGTATCTTACCAGGTTCCCTTTGCCTACTATGCTATGTGATGGATGAAGCGTGGATCTTAAAAAAAGTAAATTTAATTTAAATTATTTTGTTTGTGTTCACATTTGTGGTGTACAATATAGTATATAACAACAACGTACGCCATAAAAGACACCATTTGTTATAATCCTACTAATATTACATTAATTTTAAATGTGAAAGTTTGTGAAGATGTATTGTATGTTTGTTCATCTTTAAACACAACCTACTAAGAAATTAAAATTTTACATAAGAATAACACAGGCTACAATTTAATACAATAAATTTAAGCTGGTCAAGCTGAAGGCGGGTCACTAGTATAACAACAAAACTAATTTGCATATTACATTGAACATAAATTGTTTTAATCCAAGTCATCCTATAAGGAAGCAAAAATAAAACAATGCATTAAAAAGGACTTATAACTATTAACTTAATTATCATCAGAATATGCCACATAGGTGAGTTATTTTTAGAGATATTTTCTCAATAAAATTTTTGAGGTTGACATAAGACTACTATTATGAGATGGGTACGGACCACAGGACCCTCTGTCCCTAGTCCCATGATAGAAAAGGTGAAGTTATCGAGGGGAAGCGTTGGCAGTTCAATCCCCGCGAAGGCAAATTTGAGTAGTAATTAAAATTAATTATTGCGTTGAGTACCACCAACAACGCGTAATGTCTTTGATAACGAACAATTGGATGACTACACTACTACAATTTATCTACAAAAAAAAATAAGATTTCAATTAAAATGTAGTATTGATTTATAAATATCATTTAGTATTAAAATGATTAATACATGTAAAGAGAATAAGAATCAATGAACTTATGTAGTAAATTCAATATAATAGATTATTTTTCTCATTTACATCTTAATATAATGGTAAACGTAATGCCAGTCGTGGCGCAGAGGCGCAGAGTTCGTGCCACTGTAAACGTGACAGATTGTTGGTTCAATTCCCACTGGGGAAAATGAAATATTTAATTGCGGAGTGTCTTAATACTGCATTCTTTCTCTCGCGCTATGAGGGGAAAAAAGGTAAATACAAATAAATTTAAATAATTGCAAACAGACGAGTTCTGATATGTCCCTTATGAAGGATCAGCATTACATACAATTTATCCTTGATATTACAAAAGATCAACCAGTCGCTTTAGACACAAAAGAAGCATTCAGATAATTTTATATTTTTGTATTTATTTGTATGTTCCTGGCTTACAAATACATACGTGGTACGGCTGATGAGTAATGCATAAAGGGGGTAAAATATTGAAAACATTTAATTCCTTTTTTTTACATTTAATTTATACTGGTATGATATTGTGGTGAAATTGAGAAGATTGAGAAGTTTGATTTTCAATGTTGGCTGTTTTTTTCACCATGTAAATGTTCACTTATTTTTTTTTCATTTACTAAATTATACAGTTTTCAAAATACAACAAATTTATCATAGGAGGCTGTCGTAGCTCATGGGCACAAGCGTGTGATTGCAATGTGACGGTTGTGGGTTCGATACCCACTTCTGGGGAATGGATTATTATTCATCAACATGTTCATGTCTACGTCGTCGTCACGTTGTTGTAATTTCTATAAAAGGGTTACAAAGCTTTTGTTTCACGTAATAATTTATTAAGCTTAATTCAAGGTTATTTAAATAAATTACAAAATAAACGTATATTTGTCCTGATATCTCAAATTTTATAAATTTAGGTCAACCGGAAGTACCCTTTTAATTTTGATTCCCTTTATCGGGTCGAATTATGCATTTCTTATCGATAATTATTAAATCGATATCGCCAAGGATTCCTGAGAAAGACTCTTCGTCAACAGTCTTGACAGACAGACAGACATACGAACGGACAACAAAGTAATCTTATAGGGTTCCTTTTTTCCTTAATAGGTACGGAACCATGAAAATAAGAAAAAAATATAAAGAGTTCACTACTTTCGGCCTGAAATTTTAAATTGAGAAACCAAGGGTCGCTCTTTTCAACCTGGAACGTAATTTTTTTTCTTTTTATAGAATAGTAGTGAAAATATACTATTTCATTCTACAGATGTTGGAACGCACAACCTTCGCTTTCACAGTCGAAATGTCCCACTGCACCACCACGAAACCTCTATAGAATGGTTAAAAAACATTCATTTTATTGTTGAGCTTCACACTGTAAGCAGAAAGGGCATGGGGAACACAGCACAATTTCCAAAACATTCCATTCTGAATGACGGAACTTTTTAAGCTCTAAATACCCGCGTTAAGTCAGACTAAGCTTCATGATCGTCTGTGTTTAAGTATAAAACATTATGTTTACAGTAATAAAGTCATTTAAAATTGTAATTGTCTATTAATAAAAGTAATAATTATAGTAAAATGCCAACTTCATTGTTATTACCCTTTATAATTATCAACACAAGACTTTGCTGCCTTAAAGTTCATATTACACTTGTATATATAAAGTTTTATTTTATACTAATTGCTGTCCGTGGCTTCGTTTGCGTGGATGTTAAGACAATTGACGTGCTACTAACATTTATCACCAGTTGTCGTTGTTAGTGCGATAGGGGACTTAGTGCCAAGACACTTCGTTCCCTACTTTACGCCCAATTTTCGAGACATGGCGTGTTGAGTGACGAAACTCAGTATCGCGTTATTGAAACCTGAAAAATGAAAATAATTCATTCCCCGAGTGGAAATCGAACCCACCACCGTCGCGTATAGTACAGGCACATTTTCTCTGAAATGTAAAAATTGCTATTTTTATACAAACTTAACATATAAAATACTGAGCCTTTTGTATATAATTTGTATGTATGTAATATAAAAAAACTAACTTCTTATTACAATAGTGAAGTGTCTGCGAGCTTTGTTTCCTTTTGTTTTGTCTTGCTGATGTTTTACTACTGGTTTATTGCATCAGATTGTTTCCCATCCCTAGACTGAATAAAGCTCAGAAACTTTTAAGTTATTTATGAAGCAATCATCAATCAAGATTTTAATATATATGTATATTAATCAACCGCCAAAAAAGCCAGTCGTGGCGCAGGGGCACAAACTGTTAATGTCAATGTGATAGATTGTCGATTCGAATCCCACTCGAGGAAATGAAATATTTCATATTTGCGTTGAGTTTCGCCACTCAACGCGTTATGCCACCAGAATTCGGCGGAAAACGGGCAACGGAGTGTCTTAACTCTAGGTTAACTCTGCCTTCGCTGCTGTGTGCGGGATACAAAGAGATTGTTTTAATATTATTTTAATGTAAATAGTATTTATTATCCTTAAACAATAAATCTTTTTTATTCGTGACATTTTTTTTCCCACTAAATCTATAATTCACTACACTAAATATATAATTCATAAACATTTTTAACGAGGCATAAAATTTACAGCTTTACACTCCACCTTTATTACTAATAAATGGGTGTTTTTTAATAGTTGAAAAACGTAATTTGTCTCATTAACAGTAAGGTTGTAGCTTTTAAATCTTTTTTTTTTTTCAATAGAACTACTTAATTTTTTTTTTATCTTAATTTTCGCCTAAGTGCCTAATCTTATTTTTTTTATATATATATATTCAGTTTCGCGCTGTATTCCGCATGTAGTAGGGTGGGTAAAAGGAACCTAATGTTAAAACACTCTGCTCCCCACTTTCCGCCGAATTCTTAAGGCATTGCGTGTTGAGTTGCGGAACAAAATATTTCATTTCCTCGAGTGGCTTTCGAACCCACAACTTGTCGCGTTCACAGTCACAGACAGTGACCCTGCGCCACAACTGGCCTATATTTTTATTATTTTATTCATTATCGATTTTATTACAAAGTCGAATAGCGTGGGTTCAATTTAGAACGGAAACAAAACGCTGTCGAGCCAGCCTCAATTTACTTCTATTCATAATAAGATAGAAAAATATCTAGAAACATTACATTTATTTGTTCTGATTGCATTAAAGGGTATGTAATATTTTTTTACGATTTATATCTGTTATTTATACTGTAACTGCTCTTCGCCCTTCGTTGAACTATGACGCTTACTGTAGCACAGATTGTAGGAGGTGATTGATCTACTTATGTCACAATCTTGACGTAAATGGAATGTACCAGAGTTTATATTGTTTTTGTTATATTTTTAGGGTTCCATTTTAAGATCACTTTGTTGTCCGTTCGTCTGTCTGTATGTCTGTCAAGAGCCTATATCTCAGAAATGCTTGGAGTATCGAGTTGAAATTCAAACCATAAATTCATATCTACGGTCTCTTGATTTCGTGAAAAAATAATATTTTTACATTTACCTTTGACCTAGAATTATGAATAATTCGGCAGCTAGCATCTACATGAATACTAGTTCAAGAAAAAATCTTAATAAAAAATAAAAGGCCTTAAAAGGGAGAGCAAAATCTGGTATTAGAGCCGCTAGTGTGTGTGAAATGTGAAATTCATCAGCTATATAAGTTAAGCTTGATTTTCAGAATAAGCTCGAGATCTACAATTTTTGTCGCGACACCTCGGTGGGTGAGCCCCACTCGTGCTTGTCCGGTTTTTTTTATATAGGCGTTATTTTTTTAAAGAATGCGGCGTTTGGTTATGTTGTTTGCTATTCAATATGCAATATGTCGAAATATATTATAAAACTAATTAATTTATGTACATATCTGTATACATAAATGGGTAAGTAGACGTACCAACTTCAGTTTATTCAATCGAATGATGGCGATAATACTATTATTATATAGACTTAAAACTTAAAATTTCTAAGTAACATTCATAACACATATAATCAGTGCAAGTAGGGTCACAAATTTTTTATTAATTATACATCAATAATCTCCCTCTCTCTAAAAGAATTGACGCAGTCGTGTAGCAGCGGAATGAGATCAGACTATAAACGCGACGGTTTTGGGTTCGGTTCCCACTCAGTGTCATAATTATTTTTATCAGGATTCGCCGCGCTGTTGCGGCATTGAGTCCTGTCACTCAATACGCATTGTCTCGAAAAGTGATCTCCTACGATTATCTGCTTTTTAACGATTAACACCAATCATTGTCACAAACATTGAAAAATAATTCCAATTAAAGAAAAGAACCAAAAATACAAAAAAAACAACCTTCAAAAGATGTAAAAACATTCCATTCTCAATAAAAAATTGCTATTCACCTAGCACCTAACACTATTTGTATGCGGCTGTGGGCTAGCTCCATTGTCGTTTAATGAAACCAATTGCTTCATCTCCACGGACGGAGGTGTCGACTAAAAATACATCAGTAAAGTACTGGGTCATTTTTTAGACGCTAGTGTGAATCCAATCAGGTAATAAAAATGATAGATCTAGATGTGGAATGAAAGTTAAGAAAAAATTAAATAGAGAAACACAGGAGGCTAGTTGTGGCGCAAAGTACAAGAATCGTAAATGCGACAAGCTGTCGGTTCGGTTCCCACTCGAGGAAGTGAAATATTTAATATTTTAATTTTGTCGCTCTGGTGGTACGTTGAGTTACGCCATTCTACACACAATGCCTGCAGATTCGGCGGAAAGTGAAGAGACGATAAGAGAAGATGCTAAAAGAAAAAAAAACGAGCAATGTTTAATATCGCAAGCATAGACAACTTTGTTCAATTTAAATAAATCAATTAATAAATATTAACAAGGTATTCTATAAATTCGGCGGAATGTAGGAAACGGAATGATTTTAATGGGAAAAGAGTGTCTTAACACTAGGTTCCCAAATTCCCTCTGCCTACTTTAATGTGTTCGACACACATTCGCTACAGTGTAAAGTTGATACAGAGTAAAGTTGAAAACAGAATAGGTTTATTTTTAATATCTAGTTAATCACTCATCCTACCCTGCTATGTGCGGGATACAGCGTGAATTATATTTATTCTTATTTCCTAAATCATAATAAAGCTAAAAGTGGGTCACTATAAAACAGTCTTTAACAGAATTAGACTAAATTGTAGCGATTCATATACGAAAAATTAAAGAATCAGACGAACATAAAAATGCACAAAAAATCTATTTTGTATTCTTAACCGTTCGTAGCCTTCTTGTTAGATTAAATTTGTTGGTAATCTGAATAATCTTGTACTTAACTGCGTATGTAAATGGGAATGAATATTTAACAAAGATTGATATGATAGAAGAAGAACCAGAGATTTTTATTTATTATTTACGTAAAACAAAGTGAAAAATGTACGTAGATATACATTTTGATTTCAATATAAAATTATGAAAATGAATTCGTAATAAAAATATAAGGACGTAAATACATTGACGCTTAAGAATCTTATATTAATAATCTTATAAACACCCTTGTTGTAAATTAAAATTTCACAAAAAAAATTAAAGAATTTATGTACTCTGAAACAACCGAACGAATTATATGCAACAAACTAAGTTTTCAATTTCTTTAGCAAAATACCAAAAATAATAAAAAATTAAATATTTTTCCACTCAACAGGTAAACAATGGGTTCTATACCACGTGTGTCCGTGGTCTCTGGCGGCCGGGTCCCAGTGCCGGCGGCGCCGCTCACCAAGCACTTGGAACGTATGGGCGCCGCTGATAGGACAGCTTTAATATATTCAGGTGTGACATTTTGAATAGAATTATTTGACTTTGACTTCAACTAATACTAATTGTAGCTTGAAACTTCGCTTATATCGCTTCTCAAAAGCCAGTTGTGGCGCAGTGACACAAGCGTGTGACTGTAAACGCAGGTTGTAGGCTCGATTCAAGGAAATGAAATATTTAATATTTTCATTTCTTCGTTTAAGGCGTTGAATAAAATGGGGAGCGGATTGTCTAAATGAAAACAGCGTGTCTTAACACTAGGTTCCCAAATTCCCTCTGCCTACCTTAATGTGTTCGACACACATTCGATACAGTGTAAAGTTGATTCAGAGTAAAGTTGAAAACAGAATTGGATTATGTTTAATATCTAGTTAATCTAGATACTATATGCCATTGTGTTCTGACTGCCGACCTTTACCTAAAGGAAGTCAAACCTTCAATTTTTAAGTCAAATTCAAGTTTAACAGATTTCTACAAAATAAATTGATTTATATACATAATTATTTTATAATTATTGTCAATATCATATCAATAATATATATATTTTTTTGTATTTTTGTTGTCGACCCCTTTTGAAAGGAAGGTAAACCTGCATTTGTACTTACGTCAAAGTCAACTTCAAGAGCTTTTTTCACAAAATAAAATCTAATTGTAAATGCGGCGGTTGTGGATTCGATTCCCACTCGAAGGAATAAACTATTTTCATTATCATGACAAAGCGCGGCGTTGTGTTCTGTCACTTAACTCAAGGCTCCATCTTCCTGCTATATACGTACGTATAACGTAAAAAGGCTTTGCAAAAATTAGAATCTGATCAAATTTATATCATTTCGTTATTCTCTTATAAACAAATAATTTGCGAAAATTGGCAGTAATCATTTGAACTAAGCCTAGGCACGTTCTTTAACTGCTGTATTCATTTTATTATATAAATTATTTACTCACGGCTGGCCACTTATAAAGCGAAGCCAAGATATTTGAAACATATTATTAAGTAGGTACAATAAAATTATAGATTTCAAATAACTTTTAAGGCCAGTCTGTAAAACTAACTGGTTGTGGGCTCGATCCTCACTCTCTACCTACCCTGCTGTGTATGATATACAGCGTGAAGCTGATTTATTTATTTTTTAATTATATTAATTATATTTTGCGTTAAATTCCGCCATCCCACACACAATGTCGAGGCGGAAAGCGGGGAGCGGAGTGTCTTAACACTAGCTTTCCTCAGCCTACCTTGCTATACGGGAAGCGTAAAATTCATTCAATAATATTGATCACTTAATGCTCTCTTGTATCTTAACTTCTGGCAAAATGGAGAACCGAGTGTCTTAGTTAAGATTTTTTGTTCCCCCCTTTTCGCTTAATTTTCTAGATATTACGAGTTTAATGGCGAAGTTTAATGCCACGCATTGTCTACCAAAGTGGGATTTTAGTTTAAAATATTATCTATCCCCGAGTAGGGATCGAACCTACAATCATGGCGTTTACAGTCACGTCACGCTACGACGCCCTCAAAAATTAAATATGAAATATTCTTAGCCAAAAATATAATTTATTTTTTAATTGATTCAGATGAAACAAGTAATGCACGGGTAAGCTACGCAGAGTTGGACGGCCGCAGCAACGCTATGGCCAGAGCTATAGCTGCGCACGCGCGGCCCACCGGCCCTAATAGCGATCAGGACTATGTGATTGCTGTATGTATGAAGCCGACACACAAGTGAGTATATCAAAGTTATTTTTTAACCGACTTCTGTAAAAGGAGGAGGTTCTCAATTCGACCGTTTTTTTTATGTTTGTCACCTCAGAACTTTCGACTGGGTGGACTGGGAAATTCCGTTATTTGTCCATTTGTCGCGCACATACTTAATGCAAATTTAAAACTTATGTGATTTTCTCATGGATGGCATTGTTAGTATTGGACCAAATGAAAATCGGAACCCGTTTTCATTTACATATAACGCAATTTACACTTTTTAGTTAACTGTTGGAAGTCTGTTTTGTTGTTAAGAAATATTTTATTATTACTTAAAATGTCATCCTGGCAATGTGTACCACATTATTTTAAATGAAACATTTTCAAAGAACTAATAACGTGGTTCTATGTCTTTTTCAATTTTGCTCGCTTAATGGCGTTTAGTTTTGCTATTCAAAACAGACTGAAAATTGAGTAGCAGAACTCAAACCCCCGCTTTGTTTGCTAATACAAAATGAAAATACTTTAAATAATATCGAACAAGATGTTACTAAGTTAAAATTTCAGAAGAGAAGTTAGTAGATGATATTTTAATAAACTAAAAAATCAGCGTCACGTTATATCCCAGAACAGAGAGAACCCAGAGCCAAGACACTCCGATCCCATTTTCCGCCTAATTCTGGACGCATTGCGTGTCGTTGTTGGCGCAACTCAACAAATTTCATTTCTTCGAGCGGGGATCGAACCTACAACCAGTCGTGTTTACGGCCATACACTTCTCCTGCACCATGATTGGCCACTTTATTAAAGTAATATATTGAAAATTTCCATACAAAAACACATTTTATACGACTCTCTTTATACACTCGCTTCTAGGAATCGTAAAGGTCAATCAAGAAACAATAATATGCCTGTTTTACTTCACGTGTTTTTGTTCTATGACAACGACAGCTTTGTTTTGGAATATGTATATAGAGTTAGAGGTTAAGCGCGGCGTTGAGTTCTGCCACTCAACACGCAATGCCTCCAAAATTCGGCAGAAAGTGGGGAACGGAGTGTGTGAGTAACACTAGGTTCCCTCTGCCTACCCTGCTGTGTGCGGGACACAGCGTGAAGCTGATTTATTTATTTTTATTTATATAGAGTTATTTTTTATTTTTATTTTTAACATATCCATCTATATATATTCACAATTATTAATAAATTATTATGTTAAGGAACAATACTTGCTTTTTTTACAATCTTTTTTATCTACATATAACTATAGACACATATTTTTGTTGTCTTTTATCAAAATATATTTAGTTTTTTAGTATGATGTAGAGTTGAGAGAGAGAACCTAATGTCAAGACACTCCGTCCTACATTTTCCAGTGGTATACCAAATATTGCGTGTTAAGTGGTGAAACTCTACGCTGCGCTTTGTCTTTAAAAAAGTGGAGAAATGAACAAACAATTAATTTCTCTGAGTTAGGATTAAATTCCATCGCGTTTAGATTTTGACGCTGTTCCACTATGCCACAGTGGTCTACATACCTTATAATACATACATACCTTATAATAATCTGTGCACACGCTAATCTCAGAAACGGCTTAACGGATTCATAAATAAAAAAGTCATCTCAACATAAAGTATTTGGTTCGACAAAATTGCTACAAATTAACAATTTTATTGAATTGACTGAAACTTAACTTTTGAATATATAAGTAGTATGGATTCGTTGGTTCTGGCGCAAGCGCCAGAACCAACGAATGCCAGTGTGCCAGACCCCGCGAGTCGATG